>JAZKJV010009156.1:0-262209 GCA_037367405.1 Ottelia alismoides | reverse complement strand
TTTCCAAGATTGTCTTATCACCAACTAAAATTGAAAAGATAATTGCCGAACTCTTGCAGCTTCATTTTGTGAGTTGGTGAACCTGAGGTTTGATTTGTGTTTGCATTAGTGTACGTGAGCTAATTTCGAAGATCAAAATCCATACATTTGTGCCATCAATCTCCTTGAGAAAAATTTCTTTTGAATTTCCTGTGCACTTGCATCAAGATCAACCATGTCTATTCATCATCCTCAACCTCCTTTAACAAAAACGGGACAATGGTCCGAGTAGCCATCTGATCTATATTATGAAAATGAGTTTGTCTCAGTCAGGACCAAATCATCTAAACCCTATGCTTTACAGAATCCTCCAACTTTTGCGGGAGACTTTTACTCTCGGAAGATTCTGGCCCCCTCGATAAATTCCAAGACATTCTACTCGAATCATCCGACTAAAGTCACCACAACATCATATTCTCCCATTCCACCACTTGTGACTGCACTGCCAGCTTGGGATGAACTATCTAATGCCAAATTTATTTCTACAACCCAAGAACCATTTGAAGAGCAAAATGTAGAGACTCGTGATTGGCCGAGAGACCAAACCCAACCACCTTCATTCTTTCCTCACAATCTTGTTGGGACATGTCCACAATTCATGGAAATGCATTCAGACTGGACCATAGAGAATAATATGATTGCTCGATCAAACCACAAGGGAGGCCCGCACTTAATTATCATCAGCATTGGATTGACCATGACGATCAGATCCCTATTGACCAACTCGAGTACCACTCTTTTGATCAGCCTATACATACAGAGGACCAGATAGATGATATCGACACATATGAACCTTGTATGACTCTGTTATTCGATGATACGATCAATCATGACCATGGAAGTAGACTCTACTCAAACCAACATTACATGCCTGAGGCACGACATGCTGAGTATGAGACCTACAAATTCCCTAAAAATCCTTCCACTGAGAAACCTCCTTCCATAATTTTTGAGGAGAAATTTTCAAAAAATAACGATCATATATTCAATATTCCAAGAGACTCTTCTCCCAGCTCATACAGGAAAATGGAAGATGAAATTACTGAATTTCGAAAACAAGAACATACACCAACTGCTCCCATGATTGATCATGAAAAGATTTTTGAAGATGATATTTCGAGGATAAATAAGAGATTTGATTTAATGGAGGTAGATTTAGAAAGTTTACCGATCGATTAATTTCTCTCTCTGGTAGCTCGGATATAAAAATGAATGAGGAAAAGATTGGATCTCATGTTGAAAATTCTATGGATATTCAAAAACCCCCAGACTACGATCACCCTAGGGACGATCCTGACAGTGACATCTCTACATATTATTCCCCTAGGGATCACTATGAATCTGATTCGACATATCTAAGCTCCTCCTCATCTGGGGAACACAACTCATCCACACACCACACAAAAAATACCAAAAAATTGAAATATTAAAAAACAACCAAAAAATCGAAAATCTCGAAAAATAAATAAATATTGAAACTGAAGAAGATCTGAAGAATTTAGATCCTGCTTTACGGGAAGAACTGGAGAAAATTTTGATTTTTGAACTTCCTTTTATACCAGCCATTGAACAATTTCCTGACTTGAGAGTATTTGTAATGAACAAATTAATGATGAAAAAGTAGGCAGGATAAGAATAAAGACTGAAAGACATATCTTGTCAATGGCCACCTCCTTGGCGTTAAGGAGAAAAATCAAGAGCCGCATAGTGAAGCGGTTACCCAGATTTGACTGTGGAATCAAAGACATAATATTTAATCATGCTCGAATTGATGACGATTCACCAATCAATATCCTCCAGACCTCTGTATTTAACGAGCTCAATCTCGGACCTATCAGGAAGATACGAGAGATCGTTCAATTAGTTGATCGATCAATAAAGCGGCTGAGAGGAACCATTTCTATCATCATTGCATTCCAAGGTGCTCCGCTCAAAGTAGATTTCACGATCATTGATATTGAGCATCAAGGAGAATTCACCCAGTCTTCGATCATTCTCGGAAAGCCATTCCTAGCATTGGCTAAGGCAATTATTGAGTGCGAGACTCGGGAAATCAATTTTATAGCATTGGGAGTACTTTGATCTAAACAAATCTTTGAGTAACCATGATTTTCTGAGGCAACCCACGAAGCCCTCGACAACCATAACCAAACGGTAGAAGAGCCCTACCCTGCTGTTACACCTGAGATAATGGCCATTGAAGAGACTATTGGTTTAGAAACTCTTCCCCGATTCCATTTCCTACTTCTCTCACCATGGGAAATGACCTTAATTATGATCCTAAGACTTATGCATGGGCGCATCCCGAGTCGGCCGAGATCTCCTCTGACCACATTAATCAAATCAACCTGACACCAGAATGCTCCAACATCAAGTTAACTGAGAATGAACATGCAGAGACTCTCCCTACTATTCCGTTTCCCGCTGCTCTCACCATAGAAAAATGTTTCTTATATGATCCTGAGACATATGCATGGGCTCACCCTGAGTCAACCTACTCTGACTACCTTGAACAAATCAATCCAACTCAGGAGTGCACCAACATCAAGAAAACTAAGAACAAACATACAGGACGGACAGCGATCAAGGAGAAAATTTTCAATGGTTATTTTATCTGGAGACTTAGGTGTCAACACCGTACTCCCAGGACCAACACCTTCACGAAACAAAATGACTGCTCATGCATCGATAAATAAAGTCACATTTGACCTTTCAGAAGAGGAATCGTCTGATGATCCCTTATCAGGTCCAAAAAAGGTAATCTACATGAGCGAGGTATGTTCGACAGTCTTAAAACCTTATCTTCGTAAGGATCCAAACTTCGATTACCGTTGGACGACTCCCGTTTCTCACTATTATTCATCCAAAGCCGATTCTAGTGGTCTCATTAAATATAGTGGAATAATTTCTTATGAGCTGCCTGAGACCGGTGCTTCAGAGTATTCATCCGAGGAAAAATCTCTTGATCCCAAGAAGGAACGAATTCTGAGAAAACAACTGAAGAAACTAAAATACAAGAACATCTGGAGTGCCTCCACTTTCAAATACTATTCCTCTGAGGATAACTCTGATGATGGTTATCTTTCAACTGACTCATACACGTCATCTACTATCCAGCATGATTTCTCTGAGGATAACTCTGATAATGGTTGGGAATCATATGCTTTATCTGCTTCTTATCATTACAATCACCCACCACAGGCTCACAAGAAGATCGGCTGAAAACCGCCTTAATCATCGGCTACCCACCTTCCCTCCCAACCCCATTGGTCTCCTTTACATCTTCTTCCTCTACTTAGGCCAAGTCTCAAGTATAGAGGGGGACCGATGCCATCTGTATATACCATTCCCCTCATCAAACTCCTTCTCGCGATCGCCTCATTTCCACCCTTCTTCTATACTTAGGCTGATCAAGCCTAAGTATAGGGGGGAACCGATGCCCTTCTGAATATACTCTCCTCATTTGTTCTCTTCTTCTATACTTAGACTATTCACAGCCTAAGTATAGGGGGCGGACTGATCAATCTTTTTCTTTTTCTTTCACTCTCTTACGCTTAGCTCGAGCTATGTCTTCTTTACGCTTCTTGTGCTCTAAGGACACATCACTCGCTAAGTATAGGGGGGTGTGTGTATATACTATGTATATATTTTACCCATATCTCGTACTTTCGTATAAGTTTATATATATTTACGGGGTGGGTGACTAACTAAAAAAGGAAAAAATAATAAAAAGAAAAAGAAAAAAGAGTTATGCTACTAACACTGATTGTGTCCAACCAAAAGTTTTTTTTAAAATGGCTTCTTATTCATTTTTGCAAAAAAAAACTTTTCAAAAAAAACAAAAAATTTTCAAAAATCAAAAAAATATGCATGTCACACATCTGCACTTCATCCAGCATTACATTCATTTGCATTTGTTAAAAGCCCTTGGGTTCTGAACCGAATTATGTGCAGAAACCGAGAATGATATAAACTTGACCTTGATCCACCTAATTTTTAGAGGAACTTCACTGAGAAATACGAGTTTAGAAGCTTCAGGTCTATGACTTAATTCTCCGAGTTCCAAATGACAATGTGCAGTGTTTGACTCTTAGTGTCTAACCCGGTCTCTTCATTCTGGGTACGACTCTGGAATAGGGAATTAATTTTTACTCTCGCACTATGCACTTAACTCAACTCAGATGGGGTGTTGGAAGACTGTATGAGTTTCTTTTCTGGTAGCGTGGAAATATAAAGAGTGGAGTACGGGTTGAAATAAAGCTTCGGAAAAGATATGGACGACTGGGCACAATTTTTTTCTAAGACCACAAAACATGTACGAAAAAAGATTCTATATCCTTAGGGGAACAACAAGATCCAAGCAGAACGACCAAAAATCCAAATACAAAGAAGCCACTTCCAAATAAATATCAGACCAAAAAGGTCTAAGCTTCAAGAAAACCTGCAGATCTTGGTGGAGACTTGGCTAAGCTGGTCGGCTTCACAAGGAGAGGTGACTACACTGGTCACCTTCCAGTTCTTTTATCCTTCTTCTATCTTCTCCCTATATTCGATTGTGAACACAGCGTGACAGACCTTAGAACGAAATACCTGACTCCCCGAGGACGAGTTATTGGAGAGGAGGTTTGCATGGTAGTCTAGCATTCTGGATGGGAAGATCTAAAACCTTTCACACACATGAGTCGATTGTTCAATGTTCATGGGGTATGCTTTGGGAAAAGGATTGATCTAAGATGACTTCTGAGCCGAATTTGTAACAATGATGTGTAGAACTTGAAGGCTATTGATTTTAAAATTCTAAGTCTCACAGAAGTTCCGCTAAACTAATAATCTAAAGGTTGGGTCTAGTTTCATTTTCACATTCAACTCATGGCCTTGGTATGGAACCCAATGTCATTTCACCTCATGGCATTTCTTTTGATGCACAAGGATGAGCAAGGTTTAAGTATAGGGGAATGATGAATCTCAGATTCATTACTCTAAAAATGATGAATTAAGCTCTAATCCCTAAAAATCATTGGCATTTCTTCATTTATTCTGCATAATTAGCATTCACGCATGTTTTGATAAGAATGGCATTTTATCACTTATTATTGCACAAAATAAGAAGCCAAAAATCACAGCCCAAATGACCGGTAAATAGTCTAACTTCCTCGATTTTTAACTAATTCAAGCTAACTCCAATTGACTCGAAACCACCTCCACTGTTAACATAATACTAACAAGAATAAATGAAAAATATAAAAAAAAACACTAACCCAAATAAGTGGACTAAAAACCCAAACCCTAGTTCTAGGATTTTTGAATTTAATCCTACTCACTTTTAAACTAATGTACATTCAATTAACTTCAAAACAAGACCAAGTTCAAGTGAATCAGAGCTCATACGTGAAAGTTGGGTTTTGGGCCTCTTTTGTGCATTTTGTATTTAAGCGGTTTTTAACCTAATATTTTATGTACATAATTAATCCATATTTTATTTCTTTTTTCATTTATCTTCTTTGATAAAAGTTTTATTAAAAAGCACAAAAATTCAAAATCTAAACTAAGCTTGAAATCAAAGAAACTAACTGAGTCTGAGTCTTCACTAATTGTATATGCAAAAATTATCTTTTTCGTATTTTATTTCATTTCTTCATTTTATTAATTAATAAAAATCCAAAAAAATATTAATGTGTAAATATTTATCTTTAATTTTATCAGATTTTTCCAGATTTTTATCTGGTTTAAAAATGACAAAAAATAGAAAATCCAAAAATCAAGGTATTCTATGTACATGGGATACCCCAAAAATATCGCTTTATGCAAATGATCGATTTTGGTTTTGGTCTCTTAATAAAAGTTGTAGATCTCATTGAGACAAGCAACTTTCATGAAGAAAAGTATTCGATTCAAGGTCATTTACTATTTTTTATGTATTTATCAATGTATTTATTTTTCAATTTTTGTGGGGCTGACACGTGGCTGCTTTGGAGCCGCCACGTGTCACCCATTTTTGGATTTTATTTTTCATTTATTTTATAAAAAATTTATTAAAATAAATAAATAAATAAAAGCGCCACGTGTCACATTCTGGGTCGTCCGATCTCGGTCAATTGTTCGGCCCCAGACCTGTCCTCTTCCTCCAGCACCTTTCCCAATCGGGAATAGCCCCCCCCCCCCAATTTTGCCGCCATCGCCGTGATTTCTGCCGCTCCTCCCCACGTATCTCACGGTCAAATCTCGCCAGCCACCGCCTATCACCTCGCAATCAGATCAATCTCCCCTCCTCTGCGATTCCCAATCGCCAAATCTTCGTCATTAGACCTCGTCAAAATAGCTGACCCCTCATCACCCACCTTCCATCGTCTGCTCCCATCTTCTCTCCTATTAAAAAGCAGTCGCCCCTCGCTTCCAAACCACCCGCCAATTGCACGCATGAAACAAGGGACTTCGGTGGTGATAGCCCGGTCTTTATTCTATCATTTTGGCCTTAAAAACCCTAATAAATGCGTGTAAATAGGCTCAATTCAGGCATTTTAGCATTCATGGATTTGTGCACAAATTGTGCATAAAATATTGTTTTTAAAGACAAAATTATAGAATAAAGAAAAGAAAAGAAAAGGAATAAAACATTGCAAATATTTTATGATCCGAAACCCTGATACCTAGGCATCTCGATGACGAGGTCGACAAGGAATAAAGTAGGGGGAGATAAGGGCCAAATTACCAATAAATTACCTTTGTTTTTATCCATTCTTTATTCATTTTGGGACCTATTTTTTGTTCCACTTTTTATACTTCAAATAAATAAACTTTGTACATGAAATTTGTAGATAATTAAATATAGAAAAATGTAAAATTGATTTTACTGAACATATACAGATAACAAGTTATGATCTGAATAAAAATCTAGATACCCAACTTCCCAGACCCGTATCTCACAAATAAAAACTCCAAATGCATCAAACTCACCTTTAATTGTATATAATGTAAAATAATCTATTTAATGGTGGTGGTTTCACATTTGGCGGAGCTACGGTTTGAAAGTTGAGTTTTGGACCCCTATTGTATACTTGTATAGATTAAAATATTCACTTTATTAGTTATTCATTATTTTTATAATTTTATATTTTTATAATTTTGTAAATATTATTTATAACATATTTGTATATTAAAATCAGAATAAAACCTCAAAGAAAACACAAAATAATATACTTGTATATAACATACCTAGGTATAATACCTATACATACACCTACAGAATTAATAATTCTATTTTATTAAGTGTATAAAACACTTTTAAAAAATGAATTAAAAATACTTTTAAGTGTATAAAAATATTTTATAATTTTTAAAATAATAAACAAAAATAAATAAATTAAATATACAAAATAAAAATAAAATACTTAAATATATAGATAAAGATACCTAAAAGGGTATAAAAGGTAACTTGCATTTTTATAAACTCTAAAAAATAATTAAAAATCATATTAAAATACCTCATAAAATAAAAAATATTTTTTATTTAATAATCAAAAATTAATTAATTCAATTGCTATTTTTAATTGATTTTACAAGCCTTTTTTCCAAGGAATTTTCTTGTTGGTCCACGTGGACCAACCAGAAGTCTCCATTGGTTGACCTCGGTCAACTCTCTGACCGAGGTCTGGACCTTGTCAGACCTGAGTTTTTGTCCGCTTTTGCGGATTTTTCTAGGTCGACCCTTTCATCTTTTCGCATAGATTTCTTCTGCAATTTTTCTCCCCTATGGTTGACCTTACACGCCCAATGCTCACCTAGGTGAATGGATCGCTACGTCGCTCCTGACATCTCGTTCTTTGAGCCATGTTCAACACATTTCAAAAACTTCCCGCCACCTTCCTTCTTCCTGGGGAACCCCATTCGACTCGTTTCTTCCCCCCTTTTCTTGTGCTCCGGACCGGTGGTGGTGACAGCACCACCTCCAGCCAACCAGGGCGGCGTTTGGCGAGTTGTTTGGGCGTATCCACCCACTCCAGCGAGCTTCGCCATTGAGGTCTATCTCCTCAGCCCCGACCGAGTCGAGGTCGTATTTACTATCTTTACTGTGCTCTTTAGTTAGGTGTGATTTTGATCTTCAATCTCTGCGTTTTATTTGCTCGATCAATCTGTTTGTCATCACCAGCTACCCCCTCGCCGGAACTCGCTCCGGCGAGTCCTTATTCACTCGAAACACTACCCATTCCACCCTTTCTTGCCCCTGCGAACCCTCTACTGTCCTCATGTGTTTTATTCGCAGGTTCCAGGTGCTAAGAGACCCTCCTGCGGTCGTTTTTGTTGAGTTATGAGACTCCTGGAGCCACTCCCGCTCTTCATCACTTCAGTGGTACTCTGACGGTCTAACCGCCATTTTGACACCGCCATTCGCTAGGGGAGGCTTCCAGGGACCTTCTTAGGCATTTTGGAGGAGCCTTGCACGTCAGGGGGGATCGGTCATCGACGGAGGAAGTTCAGCGTTCTGCTGTTCTTCCCATGTTCTTGCTGCACCTCTCCAGACCGTCGATCTCACCCTATTCTTCAAGGAATACAGTTGCCTTCCGATGCGCCATTGTTTCACCCGTCAGATTATCGCCCAAGAGATAATCTGGGCCGCTGGAAGTGAAGGGGTATCAGGCGTCGCCATCGTGCTACGTGGCATAAGTGAGAGATCTATCGCCGTTGGATTGCACCCGAGTGGGGCATTTTACATCTTAGCCCCGCCCGTTTTTGGTATTTATTAGATAGAACGCAAGCTTTCATCTGTAGGCCAAATATTTTGTGTATCTTGCATTTTAACCCTCAGGAGTTTTTTGAAATTACATTGGTGCCCCTGCCAGGTGCACATGTGACGCACGTGTGTCTGGTGCTTTTGCAAGAGCACCCTTGCGGGTCTTGGAATTTATATTTTGTCCTTTAAGTTGTTTATTCAGTAATATATTTCGTTGTAATATTGCGCGTTGACCCTCTAACTTTTTGCATATTACACAAACGTCCATGACTGGAATGTATTTTCTTGTTGTTTTCTCTATTTATTGCATGCATTGCAAAAATCCCAAAAATTCTCAAAAAATCACTGTAAGCTCATGTTGCATCAAGTATCACGTCATAATTTTATTTTGCATTTTTCTTGTATTTTAATATTTATAAAAATTCAAAAACACTCATTTTCTCTACTGTTTTCATTAAAAAATCCATAAAAATATAAAAACACTCCGAAAATTCCCAAAAAAATATATTTTGTGACTTTTACTGTGTTTTAACTTCTATCCAAAAATCAGTAAAAAATATAAAACAAAACTCCTAAAATTATAAAACTCTAAAAACCAACATAAAAATTTATAAAAAGTCATAAAAAAATCTAAAAATTGTGTTTTCTTTTCCTGAATTTTCTTTATTTTGTTATCTTTAATCTAAAATTAATTTGGAGAATTTTTGTTACTGTTTTCTATTTTATTTCTCCATTTTAGTTTCAGCTTTGTATTTTATTCACTGTTTTCAGTATTATTTACTTTAAAAATACCAGAAACAAATTCAGAAAAATCTAGAAAAACCACAAAAACATTAGAAAAATATAAAAAACCTAAAAACATTTTATTTCCTGATTTTTCCTTATTTTTCTATTTTATTAATACCTTATCTTCCTCTTTCTTACTTTGTATATATATTTTTTTAAAGAGAAAGAAAATATAAAAAATATAAAATATAAAAAGAAAATATAAAATCAGTAAATTAAAAACTGAAATATAAAAATATAAAATTACAAATAAAATAAAATTATATATAAAATTAAAAACCCACAAAACATAGCATAATCAGACAAGTACATCGCATTCACGGTTTTGAGCATTTTGCCCCATTCTACCTGTCTGCTCCCTGTGTTCGACCTCTAGACATACTTGCACCTATACACATCTTGTTGTAGAGTTATAATAAATTTTAACTCCGCGCCACTTTTCATTGCTTGATTTCTGTTGTGGGTTAATTGTTGTCTGAATAATCGATTTCTTGCGGGTCGCCTCAGCGACTTTGTGATCCCGCCTTGTGTGGATTACTTTAGACCCATAAAAAATCATCTTCAACAGCCGTCGAGCCAACGACGTTCTACCTTCTGCCTTCAAACACTTCAACTCCAGCCATCATCCGCAGCAACGCTTCTTCAACTCTAGTTCCTCCTACTGCCACAGAAGTAGCCTCCCACTCCGAACTTCCTCCGTTGAGTCGTACGTCCCCGTGAATCTACTTCATCGCCACCTCCAGGTTCAACTCCATCAAACATCACCACCTACGACTCCGCCGGCATTCGCCAAACTCCATTTGCACCTTCCCTATCACTCCAGTTGCATCCACAACGACAGCCGGAAGCTTCTCCACCAGCCGTGCTCCTCCGACGACCGCTGGCCGTGTGTCAGCCAGCAACCCCCTTCGTTAACTCCCAGCCCCGATCCCCGCTCCGCCAAGGCTGCAGGCACCCACCGCTGGGGAATCCTCCTCTACCTTTGCCACCACACCGCTGGGCGGGAGGCTCGAGACCCTCCCCATGTGAGGTGCACATGAGGAGAAGGGACATCTTGCAAGAAAACCCCTTGGAGTCCACCTAATTTCAAGGAGGTCCCTCCTTACGTGACACACATGTGGAAAGAGGGAAAATTTATAAGGAGTCCCTTGCCCTTCCGCGATTCCCCATTTGACCTCGCCGACCAAGGGTCACGTGCCTGTCACGTGACCGCTTGGCATTTTTGCATGATCACTTCTTGTACTTTTTGGTAATTACACATTAGTCCCCTACTCTGCATATTTTATTTATTTATTGTAATTGCAGTAATACCCATGTGTTCCTTCTTTATTTTGAACCTCTACATTGCATTATTTTTATTATTAAAAAATAGCATATGTTCGTCAATTATTCTCTACCTCTTGGCTTATGTTTAACATTTTTGTGATCTGTGGTTAATTATTAATTAATTGTTTCATGGAAAATTGCACTTTTTGCCCATTCTGTGCTTGAAAATTCATAACTAATTAACCATTTCTCTAAAAATCACCAAACAAAATCAGGGATTGTAGATTTAATTGTATGTTACATCGTGGGTAAAAAGAATTGCATTTGCATTGCATCGTTTGCCTTATAAAAATCATTTTGCCTATTTTGATCTTTAATTTTTAATAGGTATTAAATCTCTTATTTTCAAGGTTTAAGATTTTTCTGAGATCAATCACCTAGTGATAGATCTTGGATAATTTTATCTCTTGAAAATAATTCGGTATAATATTTATTATACTTAATTATTGAAATTCATTGTGTTTACATTCATAAATCTATAAAATATTTTTCTTGCATCCAAAAATTCCAAAAATATTACAGTGCATTCATTTAATCATAATTTTCATCTTGGCCAAGTTTCATATTTTTCCGACATCGTTTGATTGATATTCACTTTTTAGTCCCTAAACTTGGCCGAATTTGCATTTTACATGCCAAATTGCATTAAAAATACCAAAAAAGTCACCGCCTTGAAAACCGTGCAGGAACTTTGATAGACAAAATTCTAGGTTGTTCCTTTGCCTCCTTGAGTTCGACCTTGGGTCTTGCCCAAGTAAAGTAAACAAAAAACCATGCAATAAAAATTGATTTTGTGTTTATTTCTTGACTGATTTCCATTGCCCGCCTACAACGAAATGGCACATTTTTAAACGCATGATAATTCACGTAAATTAACCAAGGGCATTTTCACAACTCGTCAGTTTGGTGTTCCACACAAAGCAGGAACACCATCATTGGCCAAGTCATTCTCGTCCACGCATGATAGAAGCGTCAATACTTCAGAAATCAAGGCGATACACAAGTCGATTACAGAATGGGTTTTTTGCTCTAATCCTTAGCGAGTTACACCTCGCTCATAGGAGGCTTTTTGGTCCCCTCCTAAGGAACCTGAAATAATGAGGGCTTTATGAACCCTAAACAATGCAATCCATTACAGATTTTAATTAAGGTTAAAGTTTATTTAGCAATCCCCTTGTTTTAATTTTTTAGGTTTTCACTTTTTTGGATATTTTGCATACAAACGCGTAACGATTTTGTGATTCTTCATTTAAGTCCTAGGTTCTCAAAATCAAAGGGAGATAGCAAAAAAAGTCGTGTAAGTTGACTCAATGATGGAAACTTCATCATGGAATATAATTGTGCATGTAGAGTTAAAGGACTTACAATGCTTCCAAGCTCTCTCCATGTGGTATGCAAAACATAATTTTTAAACCTATCTACATGGCGGGGTGTAATTGACAAAATCTCCCTAAACAATAGTTGCTATTAATTGTGAAGAACCATATGTCAACTATTCAGAAATGAACCCAAAAGTTCAGTCTGGGAGACACCTAGATGCCCGCCACAATAGGTCATGCCAACGTTGTATGGTGCTTCTCTCGGCATGTGGGTTCAAGTCCAAATCGCCAACAATTATTAACTTGACTAGATCCAAATGTAGAAGACTATAGGTACATAATTATTGTTAGGGTTTGGACCTAATTGCCAAGAAAAGCAATTCTAAAATTTAGGGGCTCCATGTACGCAAAAAACAAATAGAAATGAAAGCGGAAGACTCAAAACATTGGAAAATAAAATAAAATAAAGCGATGAAAATACAGAAAATTGTGATGAGACACCTAGGAGAACAATCACCCGGGAAATGGGCCTCGTTAATTAGAGTAATGTCCAAGTCCTTATATTATTACAAATAATGAATAATGAATAAATAAATAATATATCACTCTCTCACCATAAATAAAGCAAAATTATAAACTAAAACATATGCAAAATGGTCCTCCTTGGCATGCTTGTTGCCTCTCTTACTGGCCAGGGCAAGAAGGCCAGTCTCCACCATGCTAAGTTGCATCCACTCCCTAAGAAGTCGTCCTCACATAGCGGGCCCTCGCATCAAACACAATAAGAGGTTCATTAGCATAAATTATCAAATAATTGTACAAGGAAATGAAAGCTATAAATATGCACAAGTGAGAAAAAGAAAAGATAGATAAACATATGTACATGAAAAATAAACTAAAAGAAAATTATGCACAAATTATGCTGCACTACGTTGGGTGCCATTTTTTGAGCTCATGTATACGCGTGGGTCTGAAAATATCCTCACTGAAAAAGGTAAGATGGGGTGTTGCTGAGGCGGCCGCTCACGAAGCCCAAGTTCAAATAATAAGTACCCATAACATACAATGAATCAATAAATAATGAAAATGTGGAGCACATTTTATTTTACTCTAAAAACAAAGATGTATAAATGCAAGCATGTAGAAGTCGAACCAATGAGAGCAAACAAGGTAGCCTAATGATTATTGCTAATCAAGAGTGAATCATGTACATAAGTATCTTTTTATTTTGTGGATTTTTAGTTTTTAAAGGTTTATTTGATTTTATTTTTATGACATTTTTCAATTTCTTTTTTTTAATTTAAAAATTATGTAAAAATGTATAGCTATGTATGTATATGGATATACATATATAATATTGTACATAAGAGATAATATATAACATTAACTATGCAAAAATTAGAATTTATAAATATAATCCTAATTATTATATATATATGTATATGTTTGTAAAATATTTATAAGGTATTTATAATTATAATAATACTACCAATTATATATAAATAAATATACATAGGTATGAAATATGAGGTAGAGTTTTATAATAATAAATATTGGTAAAATAATCACAATTCACAAAATAAAATGTTTTTATGATTTTTTATATTTTTGATGTTTTTTTAGTTTATGTGTATTTTCTCTAAATTTTATATTTTTAAAATCAAAAATATCCCAAGATAGGGATTAAATAAATAAACTGAATTGTTTTGGAAAATAAATATACTAAATAAAGTTAAAATTTCCCAAAGCTAATTTTTAGAAGTAATAATATATGTAAATAAATTTATCACATAGAAAGAAATATTTTTAGAGTTTTTGGGGTATTTTTATATTTTTTACAGGTTTTTGGAGCTTTTTAAATTTTCCTCATTCTCTTTTTCTAAAGGATTTTTGGCATGTAGCTATATAACACTATAGTAGATAAAATCTAATTTTTTTTATAAATTTATAACATGATTTTATAATTTTTGGAATTTTTAAGTCAAACATGGGCAAAATATGCTATATTTGATTTTAATAAATTGGGAATATGCGTAAAATGGGAAAATAAAAATACAATGTGAATGATCAAGCATCCATGTACATTGTCCTATTTCTTTCTTGATTTTTGGAGTACATATTATTGGGATGATATTGGATTGTGTATAGCGAGTTTTAAGCATGTTATGACAGTTGGTTCAATCAACAACGGGTCAACATCATCCTAGGGGTGGTGGGCTCGGGTGTTAAAGATTGAATTGGGAAATGCAAGTTGGACTTGCAACAAGGAATGTGTTCCCGCTTCTTCTTATACAAGTTGCACGTTCTCATATTATTGGGATGTAACAAAGGTAAAGAGGATATCCCAGATCTTGCTAGAGATATAACGGTAAGTATATCTCTTGTTTTGAAAGTTATTAAGGGAATGCACTTTCAAAGTTGAAAAGGCAAGACTGATTTTATTAAAAATTCCTTAATCAAAGAAATGCCATTGAATATATTATTATATTCTAATATAATGCATTCTTAGTTTCAGAAAATGAAGTCCATGCACCCACTTAGCAGCATCATGGAGGTCAATCACTTGACCGGACCAAATTATTCAGATTGCATCTAAAATTTGGATCTTGTCCTTTTCGTTGAGTGCATCTCTTATGTGTTGTCAAAGGACAAGTACATAGACCCGGAGACTTGAGAAGAAATTAACTAATAAAAAATATGATGAAGATTATAATTTGGCAAGGTGTTACATTCTGGGTTCATTGTCTAATGTTCTTTAGAAGTAACATGTGGAAATGAACACTTAGCAAAACATCATGTTGAATCTGAGAGAGATGTTCGGTGACGTAAAACACACACAACGTTATAATATAATGAAAGAACTTATTCGCTGTAAGATGTAGGAGGGGACCTCTGTTAGAGAACATGTACTCAAAATGTGTGGGTACTGTTCTGAGTTGGAAAGCCTGGGGGCTAACATGGATTCAGATATGTTGGCTGACTTCATCATGTTATCACTCTTTAAATCTTTCAACAACTTTATTGACACGTACCACATGAGCAAAGTTGATTATACTAACGCTGGGATATTGTCTGCATTAAAGTCAGCAGAAGACGTAATGAAGAAGGATGGTCCCTCTAACAGTGCAATGGTTGCACAAGTCAAAGGAAAGCACGGTTGGAAGTATGGTTCTCGGAATGGCCCGACTCAGAAGAGAAAGAAGAAGAGTCAAGACTTTGGCTCATCTTCCAATGCATCCACTTTGATAGCATTGAAGAAAATTGATGTCTGTCATCACTGCAAGAAGTCAAGGTACTGGAAGCGTAATTGTCTGGATTACCTGAAGTCAGTCGACAAAAGTAAAGCCCCAACAAGTATGAAATCTACTTTCGTCATTGAAACTAGTTTTCTCATTGGACGTGAAGGAAGTTAGGTTATAAATTCCGATGCTTCTGTTAATGTATGCAATTTGTTGCATCTATTTCAGGAAACTAAGAGTCTAGATGAAGGGAAGATAGTCATACAAATGGGATCTGATGCAAGTGTTGCAGCACTCGTCGTCGGGACCTGCCAACTATCATTATCTAGTAGAAGAGTACTAGTTCTTAAAGAGCATCTTTATGTACTCGACGTCAGAAGGAATTTAATGTATGTATCTAAGTTTGGTAAAAGTGGATATTCATTCCTTTTCTTTAATAAAGTAGTCATAAATAAATATATTCCGGTTGGTGTTTTGACTTCTGGTGGACTCTATGAATTGTGCATTGATGAACATATCATTAATGTTACTACCATTAATAAAAACCCTAAAAGATCTAGGGCGAATGCAAATCATTCAAACATGATTTGACATCAAAATCTAGGTCATTTATCTGTTGATAGGATCTATAGATTGATAAAGGATGGACCCTTGGATTTTCTACAGGTTCAATATTTACCTACCTATGAACATTTTATTTGAGGTAAAATGACTACGATGTCCTTTAGGAATAAGGTTACATGATACGAATGAATTCTTGACCTAATACATACTGATGTATGTAGTCCCTTCAGTACCGCGACTATCGATATTATTTGACATTATTGATGACCATTCGCGATATGGGTTTATCTTCCTACTACATCATAAATCTGAAACCTTTGAAAAGTTCAAAGAGTTCAAGACTTTGGTTGAGAACCAACCCGGTAGGAAGATTAAACGGATTCGATCTGACCTAGGTGGCAAGTACATCTCAGATGAATTCAAGGATTACCTTAAAGAAAATGGAACTGTCTTCAATCTCACTTCTCCTGGAACCCCCCAACTTAAAGGTGTTGTTGAAAGACGCAACATGAACATCATGGATATGGTCTGTTCAATGATGAGCAAAGCACATTTACCACTTAGTTTCTGGGGATATGAAGTTGATACTGCAATATATATCCTGAACAAGATTCCTAGAGTATATACCTACGACTCCTCATGAGCTCTGGTATGGAACCAAAACCAGTATTAAACACTTGAGAGTTTGGGGTTGCTTGGTCCATGTGAAAAACATGGGTGCATGTATGTTAAGGATGGTATTAGATATCAGCTTTATGACCCTGATATTCTGAAGGTTTTCATCTCTAGAGATGTGAAATTTCTTGAAGATGACTTCCTTAAAGTTCAAGACAAAAATGAATTAGAGGAACTCATTGAATCCCCTGAGGATTCTGAGCTTCTTGAACTAGAAACTGAAGAGATAAATAATGATGAAACACCCATACCTCTTCGAAGGAGTTAGAGGGTGGTTGCACCGCTTGAAAGATATAGATTTCATGTGTCAGGTGAAACTGACAATGATGCCACTTCATTTGATGAAGCACTCATGGATCATGACATGGACAGATGGATGCTAGCAATGAAGTCATAGATTGCCTTCAAGCATAAGAATGGTGTATGGACCCTAGAGGATCCACCTGAAGGGGTAAAACCCATTGCGTGTAAATGGATCTTCAAGAGAAAGAGGGGATGATGAATCCATGATTCGCACTATTTATTCTTTTATTTTATCTCTTCTTTTTGGAAAAATACCCTGTAAATATCTGTAAATATAATAACTTGGCTTTATGCATGGCATTAATAATATTTCATATTTAGCATGTATTTTTGGCAAAAACGAAAGGATTAAGAAAAGAAAATGAATGATGTATTTATAATAAATACACAGTGACCCAAACGCCAAGAGAAGGTCAACACATGACATGATCGCAAAACAAAATAAGTAGAGAGAGATAGGGTTCACATTGTAGTGTATATATGACATATACTTGTACACTCTATTATTTATTTATTGTTGATAAAACCAAAATTATTTTATTATTTTACATCATTGTATATAGTTCTAATAATATTATAAAATTAATCAGAAAAATAATAAAATAAAAATAAAATCATCAAACCTTTGTATAAAAGACACATGTACATATCACATCCACTATTTATTATATACCCTTGATAATTTGTAAAGATAAAATAAAAATTATTTTATATTCTTAAAATTATGTTGTAAATAAATAAAATGTAAATAAGAGTATTTGTATATAAATAATAAAAGTAATACTTGTACATAATACATAGGTATAATATACCTATCTATACTATTATATACTATGTTTATATATTAATTTATTTTTCATAAAAATAATTAAAAATCATAGAAAAATACTCTAGAAAATACTAATGATTTTTTATTTTATAATTTTTTTTAAATTCATTTGTTTTTTTATTGAATTTTCCTTTATTTTGTAAATCTTGATTTTCGTATTGGTCCACGTCTGACCATTGACCTCAGTCAACGATCTCTTCCAGCTAGGTCGAGTTGTCCTACCTCTCGCCGGAGCCATTTCTATGAATTTCTATGTCTGATTCCGACCTTCGTTCCCCTCGATTCTCCGCATGATTCTCCTACAAAGATACGTGACCTTCAAAGATCCCTAGGATGGGCCAGATGTTTTTAGGGTTATACACTTTCTTCCGATCTTTCCATGCCCTAGGGAACCCTATAAAATATCTCTTCCAGCTCCGCCAACCCTTCAGCTCGTCCCTCTCGTCCCCATTCTTCTTGAGCCACCTTCCTCGTAGTGACATATGTTGGAGGAGAGCTTGAGAATCACCTGAAGGAGCATGGATGCTCGTAGCTCAGACGTGGCCAAACTCCTCTGTCGCGTGAAGCCTCTCTCGCTAGACGCAGCAGATCAAGGTTGTAACCAGCCAGCCACCTTCGCCTGGAGCTTCTCAGCTTGTTGGTAGATTGAGGTAACGTTTATATCCCCTGCATTTATCATTTCAATTCCATCTTTCCAAATCATCATCGTCGTCGTTCACTAACTTCGGCCACGAGGCCTGGAGCCAAACACCTACATCTATCAACTCCGATCGATGCGTCACCGCACCCCGCACCTTCTCACGCAACCTATCCCCCCTAAAGCTCGACCATTTGGTCAAGATTAGGAAGGGTCTCCCTCCCTCATGTTCGCCAGAGACACAAATCTTCATTCCCCATCGCTTCTTTCATTTCCTTGCACAATAACCCTGGCCAAAGATCGGTCTTCGAGCTTTGAGTATATCCTGCAGGTCTGAGGCACTGCAACAACCATTTGGAGCATCCCCCGCTCAGCCGGAGTAGCTCCTCGATGTCCATCTTTGCCTCGCTCATCCGCCAGCCATCCACTTCATCGGACCTGACCATTCGATGCGCAACGCTTTCATGATTGCGTTGGATCTCTTGGCATCCTCATCGGTGTGCAATAGCAAGGTTCGCATGGGGGGAGTTTGTCCAGCATCCTTAAATGTTGTCCGATCTGACACAGCTTGCCAGTTCTGATCCAAGCCGCATGTCATTCCCATTTGTCAGAACCATCAGATGCACTCGCTAACGGTCGATCCTGACCATATGCCTGCGCCACGCTCCGGTGCGGTCAGATCCCTTTGTTAGGAAATATCAGAGCGCCCACCTCCGCCCTCTCGTGCGAGCGCCACATGTCCTCATGGTATATTTTACTTTTTATCCTGCATGTTTCGATATTTCATCTTAGTCTAGTAAATAAAAGTTGTAGTTAAGTACATTTTGCAATTTAGACCTCTTGTTTTTAGATATTTGCATTTTAGTCCCTCCAAATCTGAAGCACGCATGTGCTCACATGTATTTTGGGATATTTACAGTTTTCATCTTGGATTTCCTTACTATTATGGAATTGATGTTAACTTTTCAAAAATTGCATGTATACCCCTGCACATAGTGTAATGAGCATGTGCGTGATTTAAGTGTGCTTTTTGCATATCAGACCCTACGTTCTTGAAGAGTGTTAATAATTTGGTCTAGAAACTCAAATTGCTTGCATTTAGGTCCCTGAGAACTGTGCCTAATTACACATCATATTTTGGAATTAATAAATAGTAAATTAATTCGAAAAATCACCTAAAAATTATTATTAATTCCTGTTAGTGTGTAATATTTACTGTGTTTTTATTAGATTAATTTCTTGGCATTTTATATTTAAAAAATCACAAACATTCAAAAAACATCATTGTTTGCCTTAGCAAATTTATAAGAATTCGAAAAATGTCTTGAAAATTCTATAAAAATTCATGTGGGTGTCTTTTTGTGTGTTTTATTCGCAGTATTAATTTTGCTTGAAAACCCCTTATAAAAACCCTAAAAATCACAAAACATTCAAAATCTTATAAAAATCATATAAAATCAAAGAAAATCCAAAAATTCCATATTCAGTTCCAATTTGTAGGTTTTTATTCATATTTTATCATAAAATTACTATTGACTTGAGGGCATTTTAAATTTTTTTAACTTGTAATTTACTCATGGCTATGCATTGCATGCCTTTTTGAGATTTATTAGATTTTATAAAATCACAAAACATCAGAAAAATCCCAGAAAATTACCAAAACGTTTTGAAACCTCTAAAATTCACAAATATTTTTATCTGAATTTTATGAGCATTTTTAGTTTTTTCGAAAAATCCAAAAAGATCTTTGTACTTATTTGCTCTTATTTTGGTTGATTATGTTTTTTTATTAAAAATTAAAAATTTGCAAAACTAAAAACCACTAAAAATCATTTTATTTTGAGATATTTGATTACTTTGTATCTCTTTCATGCTCCTTGTGTTCGACCCTGGTGGCTATACCAGGTAAATATAGTGAACCACTTACATGTATTGCTTGTTTGATATTCCTTCTAAGTGGTTTTACTTCTTCTCGTTGACCTAGCTCAGTGATTTGGGTCAGAACGACCCTTTTTTTACTTGCTTACTTAAACCGAGTGGCTGGGCTAGTCATCAGAATGGTATTGTTGCTGGGGAGCACGGCTTAGTAGCCTTATTTTATTTTTTTTGTTCACTCTTTACTTTTTTCTATATTTTTATCTATTTGTTATAACTGATCTCTGACACTTTTCTATTTCGCTTTTTTGTGCGAGGAACTGCTCGAAAGACGCTTCAGTTTTCTTCTGGAGGAGGCCGCATCCGTGGAGGAGAAGAGGAGTTAGGTATTAGTTATAGCCTATAGATTAGCTTTACATTTGCAAAAACTTCTTTTATTGTAATAATTAGACTCTTAGACACTTGTGTGAACACTTAGATACTCCAGGGTCTGTTTCGCTGAGTACCGGTGTACTCGGGGGACCTCATCGCGACTTTTTGTGTTTTGTTTTGTCGCTTTTATTTTCTTTTGATTCTCGAGGATTTAGCCCTTAGACTTATGATTTTTGTTGATTATGACATAATTATCTAAGGCCCCAAACCTAATTGCTTATATGTTCCTATAGATCGTAATTAGACCTAGCTAAAAATAAACCAAAAAAAGTTAACTTATTGGGATTAGAGACCAGGTGATGAGAGATGCCATATACAACACTAAAAGGACCTTAAGGTGGGCATCGATTGGCATCAGAGACCGGACTCCGGACTCTCTTCCCCATAGTTAGCTATTTGTGCTTCACGATTAATAAAAATTTCTCATCTAAGGCTGATTTCCTCGTGCATCATATAAGTAGTTTTATTTATGTCTTTACTTTAATGCGCGGATCACCCTACATGTAGGGTGCTGGAGTCAAGTGCACATTTCTATCTCTGCATGCATCACTGTGTTTGATCGTGCATCAACTTTTTTGACTTCCTCCCCCTGTTTTATTGGACTTAAAATGACCAAGGAAATCGAAAATTTTGTTAGGCATTGTTTTATTTCAGAAAAGACCTAAAAATGTGAAAACAAAATAAAATTAGGACTAGCAATGCAAACTTGACCCTAAAATACACTTCGCTTAAAAATCTTTTTTGGGGAGAGTCACGCCCTCATTGATTGATTTATCTGCATCGAGAGAGTGACTCACACACTAGGTTAGAGTCACATCCGAACTCCTTTATGACTACTAGTCTCGTAGCTAATTGTTCTCCAATGAGGATTTCACCAGTAGCCGCTAATCGGTCCGGGACTTCCTTAGCAGATTGGGAAGATCAGGTAGCCGGTAAACGGTATGCACCCATACGGGTTGGGAAAAATTAGTTGCGAGATTCGTGCCAGTCTCTTGCGAGCATTGTATTCCCAACAGCTCGCTTAATCACTCTGATATCTTGATTTGTCAAATAAATAAAAATTAACCAGATTAACGACCGACCTTTCACGGTCATCAGCTCAAGTGTTGAGTAGAAGAAAAAGGGGTTTGTTTTCTCATCTTGTTTGCATCTAGATCTCATCTTCATAAATTCCCAGATCACGATGATGGGTAGGAGGTCCCTTAGGCTTCCATTGACAACACCGCTTTCAAGCACTCCTCTCCATTCATCTAGGGGAGTTTCAGAGAGCCTAGACCTGCTCTCTAAACCTGAGTTTTTCTACCACCCTATTCCCCCTTAACCACCCTTCTTCTAGTCCTGAGGTGCCCGATCAGAGGCCAGCACAGTTATATGTTCACATGATGACACCTATGTTGGGGTCTTTTGCCTTTGTAAAGACCCAAGAGATGGCCAGCAGTGAGGGACATAGATGAGCAGCCATAGGGGTCCACATATGTACTTGACCAGGCTGCCATCAACAACGCACTCTTAGCCTCCATGGAGACCATTGATCAATCTCAGATTCATCACTCTAAATCTAATTAATTAAGCTCAAATCCCTCAAAATCATTGGCATTTCTTCATTTATTCTGCATAATTAGCATTCATGCATGTTTTAATAAGAATTGCATTTTATCACTCATTTCTGCACAAATAAGAAGCCAAAAATCCCAGCTAAAATTGACCTGTAAATAGCCTAACTTCCCTAATTTTTAACTAATTCAGGCTAACACCGAAGACCCAAAACCACCTCCACTGTGTACATATCACTAACAAATACAAATAAAATTACAAAAAATTACTAACCCAAATAAGTGGACAAAAGACCCAAACTCTAGTTCCATGATTTTCGGACTAAAACCCCCAATATTCCTCATCCAGTGTCTATTTTGATCCTACTCACTTTTGAACTAATGTATATTCAATTACCTTCAAAACAAGACCATGTTCAAGTGAATCGGAGCTTGTTTGTGAAAGTTGGGTTTTGGGCCTCTTTTGTACATTTTGTATTTTAGCGATTTTTGACATAGTATTTTATGTAAATAATTAACTATTTTAGTTTATTTCTTTTTCATTTGTCTTCTTTGATGAAAGTTTTATTAAAATGTGCAAAAATCCAAATCCAAACTGAGCTTGAAATCAAAGAAAGAAATTGAGTCCGAGTCTTCACTAACTCTCGTACAAAATTGATCTTTTTCTTTTTTTTATTTCTTCTTCGTACTCAATAAAAATCCAAAAAAATAGATTAATATATAAATATTTATTTTTTATTTTACCATATTTTTTTCTGGATTTCTATCTGGTTTAAAAATAACAAAAAATTATAAAACCCAAAAATTTAGGTATTCTATGTACATGGGATACCCCAAAAATATCACTTTGTGCAATTGATGGGTTTTGATGTCTTCATGAAATTTGTAGATCCCATCGAGACGAGCAATTTTTGTGAAGAAACTTTTTCGATACAAGGTCGTTTGCTATTTATTTTGGATTTTTTTAAGTTTTCATTTCTGAATTTTGTGGTGCTGACACGTGGCTGCTCCTGGAGCCACCACATGTTAGCAATTTTTCGAGTTTTTATTATTCATTTTTTATTAAAAAATTATAAATCCCTCCTGCACCCATCCGGCCGCCACGTGGCGCTACAAGGACCGTCTTATCTCGACCAATTGGACGGCACCTGTGCGTCTTCTCCAAAATCAGCCTCCTTTCCAAAATTGAATAGGCTACCGCCGCAATTTTCGCCGCCGCAAATCCCACGATTGATCGGCGCCATGCCCTCCAAATCCCAGTCGAACGTCGTCACAATCCTCGTCTTCAATCGCCTCAGATCTCCTTCCACCCGTGATTACCTCGTCGAACCCACTCCGATCTTCACCAGATCCTCTATGAAATCCCACCAGATCCTTTCCTTCTCGGGCAAAGACCTCATCTCCTATTTAAAACCCTCCACCGCAACCATCGAAGACATCCGCCGATAACCCAAAACTCCTCAAGGAGCTCTCCGGTGGTGACATCCCGGAGAACTCCCCTTACTACGGTTAGATCCAAGGTCTCGCGACCTTGCTACAACGACCTCTCCTCGTCGTCCTGCTCTGCTCCGGCTCCTGGCCGTCGAGTCTACCCACAACTTCAACCTCCAATGTCCACCGCTTCGATCACCATCGCCAATGACCGACCTATCGACCATCTTCAGTCATCTCTACCCAAGGCTTCGTCATCGACAACGCTATCTCCAATGACCAACTTCATCCTCCGCCTCCGATGTTCTTCATCTCCAGGCGTCGATGGAGCTACGTCAACGACCACCGACAACGCCACCTTCTTCATTCCCCTGCCAGGAGCTTCTACGCCATCAGCGATCTCTGACAACGCCACTTTGACTTTCTTCGTCGACGCCCCCAGTTGCTTCAACGTATTCACCTGCAGAACATCATTGCTAACACCAGCCAGACCTACCGCACTCACGGGACCTCCACCGCTCCTCATCAACCGGGCGGTCATCACGAGGCCCTCCCACGTGAGGAGCATGTACGGGAGGGATCACGTGAGGCACATCCTCTTGGGGAAATTTACAGAAATACCCCTAAAGTCTCCGGATTTGACGAACCAACCTCTTCCCAGGGTCACGTACTACGCACGTGACCGTTGGGATATTTGCAACAAAACCTCGGTGCTTTCCAGAGTTTCCCAGGAGTCCAGCTACTTTCAAGTCACGTGTATTGCACGTGTTAGAGGGAATTTTGCAAATACCCCCCAGGATATCGGTAATTACGCACGGGCCCCTCTATTGCATTTTTATATTTATTTTAATTATCATCATTGCATTTATACCCCTGTATTCCATTATCATTCTGCACCTCTACATTATATCATTTTATTATCCAAAAATAAGCATTTTTTCGTTAATCAATTCTCTAAATCTTGACGTATTGTGGACATTTTTATGATCACTGGTTAATTAATAGTTAATTATTTTGTGGAAAATTGTATATTTTGCCTATCTTGTGCTCTGAAATTTACATTGATTAACCGTTGATCTAAAAATTCCCAAAAAAAAATTGTAGAATTAATTGTGGTTAACATTGTTCCCAAAAAGAATTATATTTTAATGCATATTTTGCATATAAAAATCATTTTACATATTTCAATGTTTGATTTTTAGTTGGTATAAATCCCACATTTTCGAGGTCTAAGATTTTTCTAAAATCCATCACCTAATGATAGATCGTAGATAATTTTATCCCTTGAAAATAATTAAGTTTAATCTTTATTATAATTAAATATTGAAATTCATTTTGTTTGCATTTTAAAATCATATGGAATTCATCTTGCATCAAAAAATTCTAAAAAAACTACAGTGCATTCATTTCATAATAATTATCATCATGGCCAAGTTTCATATTTTTCGAACATTGTTTGATTGATAATTGCATTTTAGTCCCTAAAATAGGCCGAGTTTGCATTGTGCATCCTTTATTGCATTAAAAATTACAAAAAAAAAGACCGCCTCAAAAACCACGCATGAATTTTGATAGACATAATTCTTGGTTGTTCCTTTGCCTCCTTGTGTTCGACCTTGGGACTTGTCCAAGTAAAATAAACATAAAACCACGCGATTAAAAATTGACTAAATAATTGTGGTTATTTTCTTGACCGATTCCGATTGCCGCCTACAACGAAACGACAAATTATTTTTAACAATCGACAATTCACGACATGCATTTTTAACCAGCGCAATTTCGGACTCGTCAGAAGGCGTCATTGTCGGGGAGGCAAACGGTTTAGTTTTTTTTGTCTAATAATTTTTGTTCGGTTTTCCGCATTCGGGTAGTCTTTTCATTGTAAATTCCATTTTTTCCGTGCATTTATTTTACTTTTTTCATCATTTATTTTTCTTATTTTATTTTCGATTTACTTTTGAGTCACTCTCTTACACCATCTCTCTTATTTTTCTTGCTAGGTACCCGACGTACGTGGAGCGGTTTTTCAAGAGCCGACACATCTTCACTGACTTCCAAAAAAACACAATTAATTTAAGATCGAGTCAAGTCGTGAGAGAGTGTAGAGTCTAGGATTTTATTTTCTGCAATTTTAATATTTGTAATTAATTGCTCATTTATAGTTGTGTCCGTTTGTACTCTCGCATGTGTAAAAAGACCTTGAACTTTTCTGTGGTGTGTCGTAGCATGTTTCACTCTTCGGTGAATGTGGGGTCCAACTACTTACGGTTTTTAAAGCATTCACATTCTCTGACTGTCCTCGTAGGATCTAAGACCACACTTCACTATTGATTGAGACGCATATTAGATCATTCAATTTAGCCAAATTCAACTCAATTCTTTCCCGCTAATAGAACTTTCTGCTAGCTGTGGTTTTTCATCGGCTTGCATTCATCTAGATTAATTTTTCAATTTTTGTATTACATCCCACATGGAGATTGCGAGGAGTCACTGTTAGTCTTCTAACTGAGCATACATCATAGTTTTCGCACGCATTAACTTTTCTCGAATTTCTCCCTCATGTTTTGTCACATAATTTTTAAAGGAAATTGGGACTGGATGATAGACGTGCATTTGTGCTCATTTAATTCTTCAGTGATCGCCTAATTAAAATTGGGACAGCTAAATATAGCCGATCTTAATAACCCATAAAATCAAGAATTTTTGCGGGAGAGCAACCCCGACCTTGGATTCTTTTATTTTTCTGAGTTAGCGAGAGATGACACTTAAGGTTGTAGCCCAAACCCGGATTTTCATATTGACTACTGATTCTACCAAAAATTATTAGCTACTTCTCAGTGAGGATCTAACGGGTAGCCGGTAAACAGTCTGGATTTCCTTAGCAGAGTGGGTGGTTTAGAGGACACTGCGTAAGGCTCCGTTCTCAAGTAACGGGTAGCTATTCTATGGTTCGTACTTACTCCAGTACTGGTTTAAAGTGTACAACTAATCGTAAGAATACGGACCAGTCATTAGGAAAATTTCCGGCACCTAACAACTCGCTAAATTCTTTCCAAGATTGTCTTATCACCAATTAAAATTGAAAAGATAATAGCCGAACTCTTACTGCTTCATTGTATGAGTTGGTGAATGCAGGGTTTGATTTGTGTTTGCATTGGTGTGCGTGAACCGATTTCGAAGATCAAAAGCCGCATATTTGATAAAATTTCTTTTGACTATCTTGTGCAATCACACAAAGATCAACCATGATGATTCAGCATCAACCTCCTTTGAAAAACACCGGACAATGGTCCGAGCACCCATCTGATCTATATTATGAAAATGAATTTGTCTCGGTTTGGCCCAAATCGACTAAACCATCTTCTTTCCACAATCCTCCAACATTTGCGGGAGACTTTCACCCGCGGATGAATTCAGCCCCCTCATTAATTTCTTACTCGAACCATTCAACCACACATGACGAATTTCCATCATGGACTGAATCATCTTATTCTTGGTTTCTCACTGAAACAAATGGACCCTTTCAAGATCAAATTACTTTTGAGTCTCATGACTGGCCGAGAAATCAAATCCACCCTATAGAGAGGCCCACACTTAATGATTATCAGAGTTGGATTGACCGCAATGATCAAATCCCTACTGACCAACCCGAGTACCACTCCTTTGATCAGCTTATACATACAGAGGACCAAATGGATGATATCGACACATATGAACCCTGTATGACTCCATTATTCAAGGATAAGATCAATCATGACCATGGAAGTAGACTCTACTCAAACCAGGATTACACGCTTGAGTCACGGCATGTTGAGTATGAGACCTACATATTCCCCCAAAATCCATCCACTAAGCAGACTCCTTCCATAATTTTTGAGGAGAAATTTTCAGAAAATAATGATCATATATCAGATATTCCAAGAAACTCTCCTCTCAGCATATACAGGAAAATGGAAGATGGAATTATTGAATCTCAAATGCAAAAACATACACCGACTGCTATCATGATTGATCATGAACATAATTTTGAGGATGATATTTTGAGGATAAATAAGAGATTCGAATTAATGGAGGATAGATTTCAAAAATTTGCCAACCGACTAATTTCACTCTCTGGGAGCTCGGACATAAAATTGAATTAGGAAAATATTGGATCTCATGTTGACAATTTTGAGGATATTCCGAAACCAAGGGATGTTTCTGACAACGTCAGTTATGCATATTACTCCCCTAGGAATGACTATGCCTCTGACTCTTACTTGGAACATCAAAGCCCCTTCTCATCTACGGAAGACACCATATCACCACACCATACAAAAAATACCAAAAAATTGGAATATTAAAAAACAACCAAAAAATCAAAAATCCAGAAAATTACATAAAAATTGAAACTGAAGAAGATCTGAAGAATTTGGATTCTGCTTTACGGGAAGCACTGGAAAAAAGATTGATCTTTGAACTTTCCTTTATACAGGCCATTGAACACTTCCCCGACCTTAAAGGGTTTGTAATAGACAAATTAATGATGAAAAAGTCGAGCAGGATTAGAACAAAGACTGAAAGACATATCTTGTCAATGGCCTCCTCCTTGAGTTGAGGAGAAAAACCACGAGCCGCATACTGAAGCGGTTGCCCAGATTTGACTGTGAAATAAAAGACATAATTTTTATCCATGCTCGGATTGATGATGATTCACTAATCATTATCCTCCCGACCTCTGTATTTCACGAACTCAAACTCGAACCGGTCAGGAAGATGCGAGAGATTGTTCAATTGGCGGACCGATCGATAAAGCGGCCAAGAGGAATCATTTCCATCATCATGATATTCCAAGGTGCTCCGCTCAAAGTGTAATTCATGATCATTGATATTGAGCATCAGGGAGAATTCACCCAGTCTCCAATTATTCTTGGAAAGCCATTCTTAGCATTGACTAAGGCAATTATTGAGTGTGAGTCTCGGGAAATCAATTTTACAGCATTGGAAGCACTTCCATTTCACCCAGTCTTTGAGGAACTGTGATTTTCTGAGGCAACCCACGAAGTCCTCGACAACAGTAGCCATGAAGCGGTAGAAGATCCCTACCCTATTGCTACACCTAAGATAGCGGTTGTTGATGAGACTATTGGTTTAGAGAATCTCCCCCCTTCTCCATTCTCAACTGCTCTCACCATAGAGGATCAAGTATATGAACCATATGATATGGAGACTTATGCATGGTCGCACCCTGGGTCAACCTATTCTGACTATATGGTTCACATCAACTCGACACAGGAATGCTCCAACATCAAAATAATTGAGAACGAACATGCAGAGACTCTTCCCAGTATTTCAACTCCCGCAGATCTCAAAGTAGACGAATGTTTCTTATATGATCCTGAGACATATGCATGGTCGCACCCTGGAGCAACCTAGTCTGAATACCTTGACCAACTCATCCCAAATTGAGAGTGCACCAGCATTAAGAAGATTAAGAACAAACACACAAGCCGAACACCGACTAAGGAGAAGAATTCCAATGGTTATTCATCTGGAGACTCAAGTGGACCGACATCTTCACGAAACAAGAAAAAGAAAGTCACCTTGACCTTCTAAAATAGGAATCAGCTGATGATCCCTCATCAAGTCCAGAAAAGGTAATCTACATGAGTGAGGTCTGCTCGGCAGCTCTAAAACCTTATCTTCGCAACGATCCAAAATTCGATTCTCGTTGGACAACTCCCATTCCTCACTACTATTCGTCCAAAGCCGATGCTCCTGCTCTCATCAAATACACCGGAATTATTTCTTATGAGCTGACTGAGACTGGTGCTTCAGAGTATTCATCCGAGGACAAGCCACTTGATCCCAAGAAAGAACGAATTCTGAGAAAACAACTGAAGAAATATAAAGACAAGAATATCTGGAGTGTATCCAATTTCAAATATTATTCCTCTGAGGATAACCCTGATGATGGATACTTTTCATCTGACTCATACGCTTCATCTATTATCCATCATGATTTTTCTGAGGATAACACTGATAATAGTTGGGAATCATATGCTTCATCTCCTACTCATCATTACGATCTCCTACCACAGGCTCACAAAAAGATCAGCTGAAAACTGCCTTAATCATCGGCTACCCACCCTCCCTCCTGACCACATCAGTCTCCTTGTACATTTTCTTCATCTACTTAGGCCAAGGCCTAAGTATGGGGGGGGGGGGGGCGATGCCATCTGTATATATCATCCTTCCCATCTCACGATCACTCAATTTCCACCCTTCTTCTATACTTAGGCTGACCAGAGCCTAAGTATAGGGGGAACCAATGCCCATCTATATATACTCTCCTCAAGACCGCTTCATTTTTTCTTTTTCTTTTTCACTCGCTTACGCTTAGCCCGAGCTATGTCTTCTTTACGCTTCTTGTGCTCTGAGGACACAACACTCGCTAAGTATAGGGGGGTCTATATATATACTGTGTATATATTTTTCCCATATCTCGTACTTTCACGTAAGTCGATATGTATGTACGGGGTGGGTAAATAATTGGAAAAAAAAGAGTTTTGATACTAACACTAACAGTGTCTAACCTATAATTTTTAAAAAAATGGCTTCTTATTCATTTTTACATAAAATCCCTTGCACATATAAAAAAACCAAAAAAAATCCCTTGCATAAAACATCAAAAAAAATTGTGTCTGCATTTTACATACCTGCACTTCATCCAGCATTTCATGCATCTGTGAAAAGTCTTTGGGTTCTGAACTGAGTTATGAGCAGAAACCGAGAGTGGTCTAAACTTGACCTTAATCCACCTAATTTTCAGAGGAACTTCACCAAGAAATAGGCTTTTAGAAGCTTCGGGTCTTTGACTTAATTCTTTAAGTTCAACATGACAATGTGCAGCGTTTGACTCTTAATGTCTAACCTGGTCTCTTCATTCTGGGTATGACTCTAGAATAGGGAATTAATTTATACTCTCGCACTACGCACGTAGCTCAACTCAGACAGGGTGTTGGAAGACTGTGTGAATTTCTTTTCTGGTAGCGTGGAAATCTAAAGACCGGAGTACAGATTGAAATAAAGCTTCAGAAAAGGGATGGACGACTGGGCACAATTTTTTCTAAGACCTAAAAAAATGTACGGAAACAAAAAGATTCTATATTCGTAGGGGCACAACAAGATCCAAGCAGAACCACCAAAAATCCAAATACAAAGAAGCCACTACCAAATAAATATCTGACCAAAAAGGTCCAAGCTTCAAGAAAACCTGCAAAACTTAGTGGAGACTCGGCTACACTGGCCAGCTCCACAAGGAGTGGTGACTACACTGGCCACCCTCCAGTTCTTTTCTCCTTCTTCTAACTTCTCCCCCATTTTGATTGTGAACACAACACGACAGACCTTAGAAGGAAATACCTAACTCCCCGAGAACGAGTTACTGGAGAGGAGGTTTGCATGGTAGTCCGACATTCCGGATGGGAAGATCTAAAATCTTTCACACACATGAGTCGATTGTTCAATGTTCATAGGGTATACTTTGGGAAGAGGATTGATCTAGGATGACTTCTGAGCCGAAATTGTGACAATGATATGTAGAACTTGAAGGTTGTGGATTTTAAAATTATAAGTCTCATAGAAGTTCTGCCAAACTAATAATCCAAAGGTCGAGTTTAGTTTCATTTTCACCTTCATCTCATGGTCTTGGTATGGAACCCAATCTCATTTCACCTCATGGCATTTATTTTGATGCTTAGGGACGAGCATGGTTTAAGTATAGGGGGATGATGAATCTCATATTCATCACTCCAAATCTCATTAGTTAAGCTTAAATCCCTCAAAATCATTGTCATTTCTTCATTTATTCTGCATAATTGGCATTCATGCATGTTTTAATAAGAAATGCATTTTATCACTCATTTCTGCACAAAATAAGAAGCCAAAAATCCCAGCTAAAATTGACCTGTAAATAGCCTAACTTCCCTGATTTTTAACTAATTTAGGCTAACTCCAAATGACCCAAAACGACCTCCACTGTCTACATATCACTAACAAAAAAATACAAAAATACAAAAAATTACTAACCCAAATAAGTAGACCAAAAACCCAAATCCTAGTTCTAGGCTTTTCGGACTAAAACCCTCATATCTTCCTCATCCAGTGTCTGTTTTGATATTACTCACTTTTGAACTAATGTACATTCAATTACCTTCAAAACAAGACCAAGTTCATGTGAATCGGAGCTCGTATGTGAAAGTTGGGTTTTGGGCCTCTTTTGTACATTTTGTATTTTAGCGATTTTCGACATAGTATTTTATGTACATAATTAACCTATTTTAGTTTATTTCATTTTCATTTGTCTTCTTTGATGAAAGTTTTATTAAAATGTGCAAAAATCCAAATCCAAACTGAGCTTGAAGTCAAAGAAACAAATTGAGTCCAATTCTTCACTAACTACTTGTACAAAATTGATATTTTTCATATTTTATTTTATTTCTTCTTTTTCTTACTCAATAAAAATCCAAAAAAAATAGATTGATATATATATATATATATATATATTATTTTACTATATTTTTTCTGGATTTTTATCTGGTTTAAAAATGACAAAAACTTATAAAACCCAAAAATTTAGGTATTCTATGTACATGGGATACCCCAAAAATATCACTTTGTGCAATTTATCAATTTTGGTTTTGATGTCTTCGTGAAAGTTGTAGATCTCATTGAGGCGAGCAATTTTACTGAAGAAACTTTTTTGATCCAAGCTGTTTGCTATTTATTTTGGATTTTTTAAAGTTTTTATTACTGAATTTTGTGGTGCTGACACGTTGTTTCTCCTGGAGCTGCCACGTGTCAGCCATTTTTTCGAGTTTTTATTATTCGTTTTTTATTAAAAAATAAAAATTTAAAAAGCCCCGCACGTGCGTATCACGTGCCTCCCAGGAACGTGCCACGCACGCGCTCCCTCCTGTACCCATCCGGCCGCCACGTGGCGCTACAGGGGCCGTACGATCTCGGTCGATTGGACGGCACTTGTGCATCTTCTCTAAATCAGCCTCCTTTCCCAAATCGAATCGGTCACCATAGCGATTTTCGTTGCCGCAAATCTCTCTTTTGATCCATGTTGTGCCCTCCAAATCCCAATCGAACGCCATCACGATCCTCATCTTTAATCGCCTCATATCTCCTTCCGCACGTGATTCCCTCGTCGAATCCACTCCGATCTTCACCAGATCCTCCGTGAAATCCCGCCAGATCCTTTCCTTCTCCGGCGAAGAACGCATCTCCTATTTAAAACCCCCTGCTGCAACCATCGAAAACATCCGTCGATATCCTTCCTCAAGGATCTCTCCGATGGTGACAGCCCGGAGAACTCTGAAAAACGGGGAAAGCGAGAGCCGCTAAGTAATGGTCTGACAGATCAGACTCACTGTCGCTGAGGCGACTACTCAAGCCTTCGTGTTGATCAACAATTAACCCACACAATCAATTAAGCAATTAAGAGCAAGGATCAAAATTTATTATACCCTACTAAGAATGTATAGTGGCAAGCAAGTAGGGGTCGAACACAGGAAGCAACGGAGTAAAGCAAGTAGACAAGAAGTCAAGCCCTATGCCTAGTGAACTACTCAGCCAACTAGGACTTTTTTGTGGGTTTTTTATTTTGTATTTTTTTATTTAATTTTTGGATTTTATATTTTTATATTTTGATTTTTAATTTACTGATTTTGTATTTTTCTTTTTATATTTTATATTTTTTATGTTTTTATAAATAGAATATATGCACAATATAAGAAAAGGGAATAATAGAGTATTTATAAAATTAAGGAAAAATAATCAAAATTCAGAAAATAAAATGTATTTGGTCTTTTTATAATTTTATAATATTTTTGTGATTTTTATAGATTTTTCTGATTTTTTTGGTATTTTTAAAATAAAAAATATTAGAAAACAATAAACGAAGCTACTAGCCAAAATTAAAATGAGGATTTAAAATATCAAATAGTATCCAAAATTCCTCAAATTAATTTTAAAATAAAGGCAATAAAATAAGGAAACTACAGAAACTGAGATTGTATTTTTAGGATTTTTCTTGAAATTTTTTAGATTTTTAGGAAGATTTTTGGAGTTTTCTAATCTTTAAGGTTTTGTTTTGAAATTTTTAATGATTTTGGACAGGAGTTAGAAGACACTAAAATAGACTACAGGTATTTTTTAGAATTTTTAAATTCATATTTTTTTGGTATTTTCTAATGCAAACAGTAGCAAAAATACATGTTTTTGAATTTTATAAATATGAAAATGCATAAAAATGCAAATAAAAAATATGCGTGAACCTACAATTCGACAGGAGTCTATTATGATTTTTTGGAATTTTTAGCAATTTAGAGATGCGTGAAATAAATAAAGGCAACATCAAGAAAATGCAATCCTAGTAGGGGCATCTTTGTAATATGCAAAAAGCCAGGGGCTAAAAACATAAATTCCCACAAGATTTGAACGTATTAAAATACTTTCTGGACCAAATATTAATAGTTAAAGCTGCGAGGGCTTCCCTGCAAAACACCACCCCTCCCCCCACGTGACTTCTCGTGCCAGGCAGGGATCAAAACGCAATATAAGAAACTTCAGGGCAACTATTTAACTGTAATAAAATTGTCAGAAATATTTAACTGTAATAAAAACTTAATGTACTTAATAGAAATTCCAAGACCCGTGAGCGGTCCTCTGCAAAATGCCCTTCACATAACGCGCACAGGTATGTGAGGTGACGTGCGGAGGACCTAAATGCAATTGAGGAAAAGTTCGGGAGCTAGTTTCTAAATATTACAAAAGTTTTTGAACTACAAAATAAAGTTTCATAACCATAAATAAAGACAAAAACTAGCGGGGGCTTGAATGCAAAATTACCCCTCGCAGGCGGATCAGACGAGCGAAGATGTTTCACTTAAACACGTGTCGACATCTGGTGCGTTGATGACGCTTCATGCTTCACGGCCCAGATTAGATCTCTGGTGTGTGATCAACGGCTACGGGAGGGCCGGATCCAATGGCTCTGGCACGACCTGGAAGGGTCCCTTCATCGGACGACTGGAGGAGCGGTTGGAAGAACACAAAGGAACTCGAGCGAGATGAAGTTCCCTGAGCTCTTCCTATGACCTCCGACGGACTTGAAGCTCGCAAGGCAGTGCGTTCTCTCCTGGAGGCCTCCTTTAGCTATTTGGGGCTCCCAAAAATCACCGGAGGATGGTGGTGTTTGCATCATAGGGCGGCGGAGCTGGAGGCTCCGAGTTACTCCGCGATGTGATAAAATCGAGCCCCAGGATCGTCTGGGCTTTAGGACCTGCAAAAAATACGTGAGAGGGTCGAGGGCATGTTGCCTTGACCCCGCGGGGAGGTTACTGGACTTGCGACGGTGGAATGGAGTGAGTTGACGTCGACCGGCAAACTCGATGCCGCCAAATCAAAATCCAGAGGATTCATGATGATCTAGCGATGGATAGTGTGAGAGCAAGCTCGGGGAGTCTATCTAGCTACTCTAAGGGCTACATAACGGCAAAATAGGTAAGAGGGTACCTCACTAAAGTGGCACTGGAGGCGAGCTCCGGCGTGACCTCCGGCGAAGTGGATCGGCCTCAATTCAACACACCCTATATCCCGAAGGTCCCAAGGTGTTCCTGCTGTCACAAGGAACGTCTACGAGGGTCTTGGCTAGGGTTTAGGTGGGGGAAGAGTGATCAAAAATGCAAGGGAAAGTCGGGGGTGTGTATCTGAAGGTTGACCGAACGACTGGAGAGGTCCAAAGTTTGAGAAATATTTGCGAATCGATGACCCACACCCCTAGGAAAACACTAGGGCGTGAATCACCGATCTTCGAGGGACGAAAGTCAAGAAGAAGTCTACCTCAGATGGTGAAAGATGCGCCCTCCAAAATGTGGAGAAAAATGCCAAAAAAACCATTCTGACACGGAGCCAGACCTCAGTCAGGAGTTGACCGAGGTCAACCAGGGAGAGGATCTGGTTTGTCCACATGACCAACTAGAATAATCCTAGAAAAAAGGTTTATTAATTCGGGATAAAATAATAAATGATTTAATTTTTTTTTGGTAATAAAATAAAAATTGTTTATTATTTTATGAAGTATTTTATGGTGATTTTAATTATTTTTAGAATTATAAAAATACAAGTTACCTTTTATACCCTTTATAGGTATCTTTATCTATATTTTTAATATATATTTTTTATTTTATATATTTAATTTTTTTTGTTTATTATTTTATGAATTTATAAAATATTTTTATATACTTAAATATATTTTTATTTTATTTTTCTGAAGTATTTTGTATACTTTATAAAATAAAAGTATGAATTACATAGGTATACTTATAGCTCTTATACCTATATTTAATATAAGTATTTTATTTTTGTATTTTCTTTAGGTTTTTATTCCTATTATAATGTACATATATATTATAAATAATATTTACAAAATTATAAAAATAAAATTATAAAAATAATGAATAAATAATTAAAATGAATATTTTAATCTGTACAAGTATACAATAGGGGTCCAAAACTCAACTTTCAAACCGTAGCTCTGCAAAATACGAAACCATCGCCATTAAATAGCTTATTTTAAATTATATACAATTAAAGGTGAGTTTGATGCATTTCGAGTTTTTATTTTGGAGATACATGTCTGGGAAGTTGGGATTCTGGAATTTTATTCAGACCATAACTTTTTATTTGTACATTATTTTTGAGTGAAATTAATTTTGTATTTTTATTTATTTAGTTATTTACAACTTTCATGTACAAAGTTTCTTTATTTGAGGTGTAAAAAGTGGAACCAAAAATAGGTCCCAAAATGAATAAAGAATGAATGAATTAAAAGGATTTTTTATTGTATTTTAGCCCTTATCTCCCCCTACTTTATTCCTTGTCGACCTAGTCATCGAGATGCCTAGGTCTCGAGGGTTCGGGTCATAAAATATTTACAATATTTTATTCTTTTTTTCTTTTCTTTTCTTTATTCTATAATTTTGGCATTAAAAACTATATTTTATGCACAATTTATACACAAATGCATAAATGATAAAATGCATGATTTAACACTATTTACAAGCATTTACTTGGGTTTTTAAGGCCAAAATGATAGAATAAAGATGATGAAACGTAGATTCATCATCCCCCTATACTTGCCTTTGTTTGTCCCTAGTAAACACTTATGCAATAAGTGTAGAAAAGAAAAACAAAGAAAAGAAAACGAAGAAGTTGGATTTAATTTAATTATCAAACTTGTCTCCACAAAATCAAAGTTTGGAGCTTAAGTCGGACCTTTGGAATTTTTGTGCAGGCGAAACCTTAATGAGAACCGGATTTGAAATCCAACAGTCCCTGAGAATCCCAAAACTCTGCCCAAGTGTCCTCAATAGCCAGGTCAGAAATATCTCAATTCATAAGCAAACCTTACGATTATGAATCTGACTCGTATAGTGTAAGTTATCGTGGCTCTCCCCAATTAGAATGACAAAGAGACTGACTTCTCTAGTATGACAACCAAATGATTCCCCAATCCAATAACTCCTTTCTCGAGGAGTGGGGTATTCCCTTCTAAGTTCAAGTGGCAACCAGCTCAAGAGGAGGGGGTGAAGAGAAGAATGGACGGTAGCCAGTGTAGCTACCTATCCTAGGATGCAAGACCAGTGTAGTCAAGTCATCCAGTTGCAGGCTCACGTGATATGACTTTGGAACTCAAGCTTGCTTATTGACTTTACAACATATTCACATACTTTGCAGGCATTTATTTTTGTACAGGCATGTCCATTTTTTTTTGAAATACTATATACACCAGCATTTACATAAGGAGTTTTTCCTCTGGGAGCCAGTAGACAATCCCTCTTTTGAAGCTTTATTGCAACCCACACTCCTCCTGTCTTAAGAATTCTCCATCACTGGACGGGTTGGGGTGCACTCCCTCCCTAGAGGAGGACAAGTGTTTCACTTGTGTGCGTCTCATACCGGCAAAACCAATCCCCTCACCACTCCAACTAAGTTGAACCATGTGAAAGGATGCAGGTGTCCAAGTTAGGGTCATTATCAACAGAGTCGTGCGCGTGCTCCGAAATACTCTACTTAGGCAGTCAAGAATCCCATTGAACTAAGTCTCATGATCCTCAAAGAATTAAGTCAACTAGACCTGAAGTACCTCAAACCCAATTCATATACGGTTCCTGTTATTAGGTAGATTTTAAAGGTCCAATCAAGCTCCAATCTCCGGAATTTACTTATGACTCATTCAACCCTCAAACTCAATCCGAAAAATGTGAATGCTATGCAAATGCTATGCAGAAAATATTTTTGTGATGCAATTTTCAAGATTTTGAACTTTTTATGTATTTTGAAATGACGATGATTCATATGCATTTTTTTGTATCATTTTCAAAAGATTTTTCAAATGTTTTTGGTATAATAAATTTGCAAATGTTTTTTGGGATTTTGAAAACAAAAAGATTTTAGCTAAAAGCTAGGTACAAATATTTACACGGGAGTGCTTCTTATATTTACAAGAAGTGGATTTTAAGAATTTACAAGGTAAGTGGTCAATTTTATAGGTATATATAAAAGAATTTTAGGTGAGAATGTATATATTCCTCAAATTGTTTGAAATCATTTTACAAACAATTTAAAAAAACTATAGTCCAAAATAATTTTTACAAATATTTTTGCAAACATGTACACAGATTGAAGATCATTTTGTAAAGGTTTTCCAAGCAGAATATATAGATTTTTCACATATTTTTGCACCATTTTTCAAACCATTTGCAAATCATTTTTTCAAACATTTATTTCACACAAAGAAAAGAAATTTTGCAACGAAAAAGTTTTACAAAGGTTGAGAAAACATGTAACAAAATATTTTCCAAATAGTTTTCAAAAGATTTTCACACAAAGATTTTCAAACTATTTTTCAAACATTTTGCAAAAAACATTTTCACCAAATTTTTTAATCAGTAAATACAAAAAGAATTTGAGGAATAATCACATCTTTTTATTAAGTTTTTAATGAATTTTAAAGAATTATTAGTCAATATTTATTAGGAAAATACGAAAGTACGAGTTATGGCTAAAGTATATATGTAGTATATATGACCCCCCTATACTTAGCTTCAGCTATTTCCTCATAGATCAGAGAGAAAAAGAGAATACATAACTCGTACTGAGTATAGAAAAGTCTAAACAATAAAGAACGAATGAAGGAATGAATGAACGAATGAGAAGTTGATCGTCACCCCTATACTTAGGATCAAATAATCCTAAGTATAGCAGACTGTTCACAAGGCAGGGAGGGTCAAGGGTGGGAATGAACATATCGTACTCAGATTGTCTCCCCTATACTTAAGGTAATATCCCTAAGTATAGACAAGAAGAGGAGACAATGGAGAGGATCAAAGAATAGAGAAACTCGGGGTGCACACCTCCCTATACTTAGGACAAAGTTCGTCCTAAGTATAGGAAGACTGTCGAAAGGGGCGACACCTTGTGATAGATAAAGAAAATAGAAAAAGGAAAAGAAGACAAAAAGACAAGAGATGAAAGCGGATATGAACAACTCGGGATGCGCATCCCCCTACACTTAGGATAAAGTACATCCTAAGTGTAGCAGTGATGAAAGGGATGACATCATGTCGGTAGAATAAGATAAAAGAGACGGAAAAAAAGAAAAGAAGAAAAGTCATTCAAAAATGTTTTGCTTTGCTTGGCCTTCCTCTGCCTCTCCGGAGATATCCGGCTCATCCCTGTAGATTACTTGAATAGAGTCAATGACAGACATGAATGTATCATGTTCAAGGTATGGCTTCAGAAGCTGTTCATTGACTATAAATGGTTGTGTGTCAGCTGACAAATTGGATATCAATACACTTCCGTTGTCACACACCTGCCTAACCATAAACGGCCCAGTCCATTTACCCTTTAATTTGCCTGGAAAGATCTTTAATTTCGCATCAAACAACCACACCTTCTAACCTGGCTCGAAGGACTTGCGGCGGATATGCTTGTTATGCCATGTTTTGACCTTCTCCTTGTACATCAAGCTGTTGTCATATGCATAATCTCTGAATTCTAATAATCTATTCAGATCCAATTTTCTGTTCTTTCCTGCTTTTCCAGAGTCCAAATTACAGATGTTGATGGCCCACAAAGATTTATGAATTAATTTGACGGGCAGATGACATGGCTTGCCATACACCAGGCGGCAGGGAGACATTCCCAAGGGTGGCTTGTACGCTGTTTTATAAGCCCAAAGATTGGAATCAAGTAGTTGAGACCAGTTCTTGCGATACGGACGTAAAAGCTTCTGTAGAATTGTCTTGGTCTCCATGTTTGAACATTCAGCTAAGCCATTGGACTGTGTATGGTAAGGTGAAGCAACACGATGTTCAATACAGAATTCCTGAGTCAGCTTCTTCACCTCTCTATTTATGAAATGACTACCCCCGTCAGATATGTGAATTTTGGGAACCCGAACCGTGCTATGATGTGATCTCTTAAGAATCGACAGACAGTCCTACTCTCGGCGGTTCGGGCGGGGATAGCCTCCACCCAGCGACTTACATAGTTGACAGCAAGCAGAATATATTCGTAGCCCTGGCTGTTGGGAAATGGGCCCATAAAGTCGATGTCCCATGCGTCGAAGACGTCTGATATCTGAATAAATTTCAGAGGTATCGTGTCTCTCATTCCTATGGTCCCGCCCATCTTCTGACAGTCAGTGAAACATTTGACATTGTCATCTGCATCTTTGAATAGTGAAGGCCACCAGAGGCCGCTCTGAAGAACTTTTGTTGTCGTTCGTTCGCATGAATGATGTCCTCCAGAATCTTGGTCATGACATAAGGCGAGGACACTTGGAACTTCCTCCTGAGGAATGCACCTTCTCCAGATACAATCTGCCCCCTCATGAAATAAATACGGATCCTCCCACTGGTAGAAATGGATTTTAGACAAGAATCTGTCTATTTTCAGCTTCGGCCAATCCTGTGGGATTTTCTTGGTTACCAGATAATTCACGATGTCTGCATACCATGGAAGCGACGCGGCTGATAGTATTGCCTCATCTGGAAAGGTCTTTGTGATTGGCTGCAGGCTCAGCTCAGGAGATTCCGGCTCAGGAAGCCTCGATAGATGATCGGCCACTACATTCTTTACCCCTGGTTTATCTCTAATTTCCAAGTCAAATTCCTGGAGGAGAAGGATCCACTGAATAAGGCATGGTTTGGTGTCCTTCTTCTGTTGTAGATACCGGATGGATGAATGATCAGTGTAAACCATCACTTTGGATCCAAGGAGGTATGATCTGAACTTTTCCAAAGCAAAAACTACCGCTAGCAGCTCCTTTTCAGTGACAGTGTAGTTTTGCTAGGCTTCATCGAGTGTTCGACTAGCGTAGTGAATCGCAAATGGTACATTATCTTTCCTATGTCCAAGTACAGCACCAATGGTATAATCTGAAGCGTCGATCATTATCTCGAAAGGCTGAGTCCAAATCGGTGGTTGCAAGACAGGGACCTGTGTGATTAGTTCCTTCAGCTGATTAAAGGCGAGGAGCACACGATCATCTACAAGAATTCATTCTCCTTGCCGAGCAACTCAGTCAACGGTCTGGCCAGTTTGCTAAAATCTTTAATGAATCGTCGGTAAAAACCGACATGGCCCAAGAATGACCTGACTTGTTTAATTGTTGTAGGTGGCTCAAGTTTGGAAATTACCTCCACCATGGTTGGGTGAACCACCATGCCACGTTTAGAAACAACGTGACCCAACACGATTCCTTCGGTTACCATAAAGTTGCTCTTATCCCACGAGAGCACAAGATTTACTTCGCAGCACCTCTGTAAGACTCGGTCTAAATAACCTAGACATTGATCGAATGAATCGTCGTAGACCAAAAAATCATCCATAAAGACCTCGAGAAAGTTGCCCACCATATCAACAAAAACTGCAAGCATACACCTCTGAAATGTGACTGGGGCATTGCAAAGTCCGAATGACATCCATATGAAGGCATATGTACCAAAAGGATAGGTGAGCGTGCTCTTCTCTTGGTCTTCAGGAGCTATAGCAACTTGATTGTATCCAGAGTATCCATCCAAGAAGTAGAAGTATTCCTTCGTGGCCAATCTCTCCAATATCTGGTCGATGAAGGGTAAAGGAAAGTGGTCCTTCTTGGTGGCGAGATTAAGTCTTCTGTAGTCCACGCATACTCGCCACGAAGTGGGTACTCTGTTTGTAATCTCCTCTCCTTTATCATTCTTCACAATGGTGATCCCTGATTTCTTTGGCACAACATGCAGAGGGCTCACCCATTTTGTTGTCGGAGATGGGGTATATGAATCCTGCGTCACACCATTTCTGGATCTCTTTCATAACAACCTCCCGCATATTAGGATTTAATCTTCTCTGAAGTTTTCGAGAGGGCTTGTAATCATCTTCTAGAAAAATGTGATGTGAGCACAGTGATGGATTGATCCCATGGAGATCCGAAGTTCGCCAGCCTATAGCCTTGCGGTTGCGTTCAAGAACATCCATCAGACGAGATTCTTGGTCTTCGGTCAGGTGTGCATTAATAATGATCGGGTACATGTTCGGTTCTCCCGCAAGGAAGGCATATTTCATGTTGGAGGGCAAGGGTTTCAACTCTGGCGCGGTCTGAGCTGCTTCAGAGGTGACCTCAGCTATTAATGCAGGTGGTGATTCTTTCATCTGTTCAGTGTCCACCATACTCTGTTCTGCCTCTTCACTCAGATTTTGACAGAATGCTTCAATGATTTCCTCTTCATCACAAGATTCTTCAGCAATTTGTTCTTGGTTTTGAAGGCACATCACCTCCACGGCAGTCTCATTCAGCACATCAGCGAGTTCCTCATCCTGATCAATAAGGGGAAATTCGACTGCGGTCTCCAATCCCTCCTTGGGGCAGAGGAGTTCATGGATCTCATTGTCATCCAAGAGTAAGTTGGTGTCTTGAATTTCTGCCAGAAAGACGCAGTCATCAGAATACTCTATCACCCTTGCGCATGATGCAGATGTTCATCCTGTTGGTGCTCCCTCAGGCAGGGTCTCTTCTCTGATTGTTTCGTTACCAGTGCCAAAAGTGATTTCTCCATTACCATAATTCACTAATGTGTTCGACGTCCGCAGGAATGGTCTTCCAAGTATGATTGGGGTAAGGAGTAATGGAGCGGGGATATCCATATCTAGTACCACAAAATCTGCCGAGAACTGCTTTCCCAGAATCGTAACTATCATGTCCTCCAACAGGCCCCTATGCCGCTTGACTGATTTGTCTACAAACTGCATAATCATCTTTGTAGGCTTGAGCAGTCCTAGCCTGAATTCTGTAAGCAGAGAGGCTGGCATCAGGTTGACAGAAGACCCGTTGTCGAGAAGTGTTCGTTCAAATTCCTGATTGAACATTTGACATCGCACCAGAGGTGCTCCCATATCCGACTTTTTATCCGGGAGGTTGATGATTGCATTAACTGTGGCCATTGTAAGGATATGCTTTTCGGGCTTGCCACCTTTGTTCCTGGAATTGTGAGGGTGAGGCCTGCGCTTGGTTGTACATGCATCTTTCAATCCTTTCTTTTATAGATGGCATGTACTCAAGAGCTTTCATCAATGGCATGTTCAATACCAAGTTCTGGATGATTTCTATGATAGCAGGATCAGACAAAGCATTTTTCAAATTTTTTATTTTTTGTGTTTTTTCATTGCTTCTGGAAAAGGAATATTTACAAACTCTTCACCAATGTCATTCAAAATATTATCCATATTGTTGTTTACAGGTATATGGAAAAAAGGAATAGAATCATCTACAAGATGTGGACCAAAAACGGCAGGCTCGGCGTCAGGTGCCGGCGTTGGACTCGCTGCAGGTGCGAAATTCCTTCTGTTTGTGGCTGGCTCTGTAGCAGTTGCAGACGTCTCCAATGCTGGCCTATCTCCACCGGGGCTGCTGCTATTTTTTTATGTTTTGGTGTTTTCTTCATTTTTTGTGAATTTTCTGCAGATGGTGCTCCTTCAAAAATGTTGTGTGGACCTCGTGCTGGCTGGGCTGACGATTCCCCGTCAGATGCAAGATGCTTTCCCTTCGTTGTCCCTGATGAATGGAGTGTCCTACCACTCCTGAGAGTAATAGCACTAGATAAAAACAATTTAATTCATTTGAATCTGGTTGGACACTGCCGTCTATCTGCTCCTTGCGTCGGAAGTTATTCGGATTGGCTTCGACCTAGGCTGGTATGATAGTCTTGGCAGCCGTCAGGTCGTCCATCTTCTAGGTCATGTCAGCCATGTTCTTCATTAACTGTTCAAGGCAGGCCAGGATTAACCGGTACAATCTCAGAAGATTCCCCTTGCTGGGGCCTAGAGTTCTGGTATGACGGAAGAGACTACGACTGGTAACCCTGAGAGAATTGGTGAGGAGGAGGGTTGGAGGAATACTGTGAGTTCTGTTGGTTGTACGGGGCAGCTGGTTGCTGATGGTATCCTTGTCTGCGGTATCCGGACTACTGAGGACCATGCTGATAATTCTGCCTCCATGTGTTACCGTGAGATGGAGGCTGGTACTAGTATAAGGGCTGGAAGGGTCTCCCACCCTACTGCTGCTGATGATAGGGCCTGTTGCCCATGTTCTGACCCTGAGGATGTCCTTGAGGACAGGCAAGCTGCGCTTCATTGTTCCATACATCATTGATCTCCTATATCAGTGGCGGGGGTGGAGAGAGTTGCTCAAAGTAAGCAGGCTGGGACTCTGGTTGATATACAACCATCTGTATCTGGTGCTGCAGGGGCTGCTCCAGAACCTGCACGTAATACACGTGTTGAACATGCCGGGGCTACAGTGGAGTCGGCTGAGGATTTTGATGCAATACAGGATCCTTCTTCTCAGTTATCGGCTCGGCAAGAGTAGACAGAGTGTTACACATGTTGGCGTTCAATGCATGAACGAGCTGCTCCAGCTGCTGGGAAATCAAATCGAGCTTTTTCAAGCCCTGGGTCCTTTTCTCAATGACGGATAATTTCTCGAGGTCCTGCGACCTCTTCTCAATGATGTCCACCTTGGACAGATGGCTCCCAATGATGCTCAAGATGGATCTCTCATCCCTGTCTTCGGTGTGAGAAGCCATGTCCACTGGCTTGTTGATGGCAGTTGGCACCTTCATGTATGCTCGGGACGAGGATTGAGCGGCTTCTCCTTCAGCCATTTCCTCAAAGTCGTTCCACACCACGTCCTTGTACTTATTAAAATGGGAACCGCCGCAAGCGGCATCTACAAGCTTTTGTCTCTCAAGTATGAGCCCCCCAAAGAAGTGTTGCACGAGACTCGTCTTTGGGATTTCATGGTGGGGATACTTATCCTGGAGGTCCTTGAATCTTTCCCACACTTCATAGATGGTCTCGTGGGGTTGCTGGCAAAAACTTGAAATACAGGCACGCATCTGATTCAGTGGCCCGAGAGGGTAGAACTTATGGAGAAATGCAGACTTCAGCTCCTCCCAGGTCGTGACTACCTTCCCTAGGTGATCGACCCAATATAGGGCCTTGTCTTGAAGGCTGAAGGGAAAGGCTGTCATCTTGACTACCCCAAAGGAATTCCAGGGTAGTGAGCGGTAGCACAAATGCGGCCAAACTTCTTGAGATGAATGTAAGGCTCCTCAGTAGTATTCCCATGAAACGTGGGAAACAAAGACAAAAACTGCGGCTTTAGCTCGAAGTGGGCATGGATACGTGGAATCTGGATCCATTCAGTGATGCGGCCCGCTCCTGGATTGTATGTGTCCTTCGGCGTAGGCTTGGGCTGCAGTGGGTTTGCTTCTACTCTATCGAATTCCGGTCCTCCCACTGAGGACTCATATCTAACCTCTTCGAAGTTGAACTCTTGATTGGGATCATCCTCCATGTGGACGTCTCTTGCATCAGCCCTCCTTCTCAGATCGTTCAGCATTTCTTGGAAGGCGGTCTGGGCTAAGGCCTGGTTAGTCAACTGCTGTTGGATGCTTGAATGGAAGCCAGCAATTGACTATTGACTTCATTCTGTGTGGTGTACTGCCCTTCCCCCTAATTGGCTTCAGCTTCAATTTGGGGCTGTGGTCCCTTTCCTCTTCCTGTTGGAGCCATTCCGGAATGAACTTGAACATCTGGCTCGTGATCAGGTGGAGAATCTGCGTGACGGAGTAAACCCTGATCAATATCTTCCTGAGCACCCACTGCTGAGATGAATCTGGAATTAAGGTTAATCCCAGAATATTGTGAATGGAGCATAGGATATTGACTGAAATCGATCTCCATCCACAGAGGGTTAATTCGGGGACAAGAGTAATCCCGATTTATTTGAAGGGGAAGAGCTATTTCGGGTTGCGAGTCCATCCCGAACAGCGGATTTATTGGTGAAACGCAAGTGTTGAAAGAAGAGAGGATAGGAGAGTCCAAGGAGAAATTTGCAACGTCCGAACTAACTTCTTGGAGATCACCCCTCCTTATTGAATACGTTGGCGACACGGAATTCATGTGGGCGTCGGTGAGATCCTGACTAAACCATCCGTGTGACGACATCTTGAGAAGGTCAAAAGGGAAAGATGATGGATGAAGAGCACGAAGGTAAAGAAGAAATAAAAGGAATGTAAAACAGTAGAAGGCTCACAATGAGCAAGGGTCAAATGGAAGGAGAGAAAAAATGGCGCAAAGGCGCGATGTTTTTTATCTTGACCTTAACTCGACTAATCAATTAAACCCAAAGCAGTGGATTCACCAACTCGACCCGTGAAGTCGTGAAGGTTCGGCAATTATATTTGTGAGTTTTAGATTTGATTTTTCAGGTAATTATCTTTTCACGAGTCCTTAGAGCGCTACACCTATAGGAGAGAGAGTACTGCCCGAAAAGTATCATGTACTTGTCCTCCTCCTGTGTAACCTGTAGTCTGCACTATTTGAGGTCCTTGTAACCCTTCCTGGATCCCTACTCAGCCAAAAAAATAGAGGGAGGAAGCCGATAGGCGAAACCAATACTTCAGATCTCGCTCGCAACGGAATCAACCGTGAGCGTGCGAGAACCTACTCGGACGCAAGACGATGAGACAGACACCCCCGTGAAGGCGTGGCCTATGCTCGATACTTCAGACTAGGTCAATGCTCTACACAATAGAGAGTCATCAATGTCGAACAAGCCCTACTCGTATACGTACGATAGAAGCGCCAATACTTCGGAAATCCAGGCGATACATAAGGCAGCCACAGACTGGGTTTTGGGCTCTAATCCTTACGACGACGCTCAACTCACTGGCAAGGAAACCTTCCTATGCAACCTGAAAACAAATGAGGGTTTTGCTCACCCCAAGCCAATGAGTCCAATTAATCGGTTTTATTTAGGTCAAATATTTTTAGCAGTCCTTTTTTTAATTTTTTTGTGTTCTCACTTGCTTTGAGTAGATTCAATACAAGTGCCTAACGTTTTTGGTATTTTCTTTGATTCCTATTGATCCAAAAACAGAGGGAGAAGGTCTGAAAAGCAATGCAGGGTGGCACCAAGATGGAAATCTCACCTTTGTGCCTAGATGATGAATGCAAAGATAGAAGACCTACAGTGCTTCCCAGCTCTCTCCATGCGGCATGCAAAACAGGAATTTATAAACCTAATCTATATGTCGATATGCACACGGAAATCATCCTAACCAGGCAATTGCTACACGTGAAGAACCAAATGCTAGGTACTCAGAATGAGGCCTATGTCCGGTCCCTGATGCCGATCGGTGTCCGCCACAACGGATCTTGCCAACGTTGTATACGACCTCTAGCGGCACGCGGCTTCGAGACTGAGTACTTTAACAATTAATTAATTCTAAGTCCAAATGAGAAGACTATAGGTGCATGCAATGGTTATTAGGTATTTGTCCTTAGACTACACGATTAAGCAATCCTAAAAACTAAGGGCTCATTCCACAAAAGAAAGAAAACCAAAACTGGAAAACAAAGTAAAAAAGGGCGATGAAAACACGGCAAAACTGCGGTGATCCCCCAAGTAAAAAAACACTTGGAAATTGAGCCCGAATGTCCAAAGTCCAGGGTACATGTATTATTACAAATTAATAAAATGTTTCTCTCTCACAAAAATAGAGACCTAACTATCCTCTCTCTCTCCCAAGTCCTCCTGCTCTCTCCTGCCGGTTATGATAAAATAGCCGGCTCCGCCTCCCAAGGCTGCTCAGGATCCCTAAGGTGATCCTCCTCGGTCAGTGGTCCCTCACAAGAAAACAAGAAAGGGATATCAGACAATTCAAACCAAATTATACACTAGAAACAGATAATCAAAAATTGCTAAGCAGATAAAAAGACATAAGTCTACTCTACAAGCCGATGCTCCCCGGCAACGGCGCCATTTGAAAAATGGGAAAAGTGAGAGCCGCTAAGTAATGGTCTGACAGATCAGACTCACTGTCGCTGAGGTGACTACTCAAGCCTTTGCGTTGATCAACAATTAACCGACACAATCAATTAAGCAATTAAGAGTAAGGATCAAAATTTATTATACCCTACTAAGAATGTATATTGGCAAGCAAGTAGGGGTCGAACACAGGAAGCAACGGAGTAAAGCAAGTAGACAAGAAGTCAAGCCCTATGCCTAGTGAACTACTTAGCCAATTGGGACTTTTTTGTGGGTTTTTTATTTTGTATTTTTTTATTTAATTTTTGGATTTTATATTTTTCTATTTTGATTTTTAATTTACTGATTTTGTATTTTTCTTTTTATATTTTATATTTTTTTATGTTTTTATAAATATAATATATACACAATATAAGAAAAGGAAATAATAGAGTATTTATAAAAATAAGGAAAATAACCAAAATTCAATAAATAAAATGTTCTTGGTCTTTTTATAATTTTATAATATTTTTGTGATTTTTATAGATTTTTCTGAATTTTTTTGGTATTTTTAAAATAAAAAATACTAGAAAGCAGTAAACTAAGCTACTGGTCGAAATTAAAATGAGGATTTAAAATATCAAATAGTATCCAAAATTCCTCAAATTATTTTAAAATAAAGGCAATAAAATAAGGAAAGTACAGAAACTGAGATTGTATTTTTAGGATTTTTCTTAAATTTTTTAGATTTTTAGGAAGATTTTTGGAGTTTTCTAATTTTTAAGGTTTTTGTTTTGAAATTTTTAATTATTTTTGGACATGAGTTAAAAGACAGTAAAATAGACTACAGGTAATTTTTTAGTATTATTAAAAGAGTTTTCATATTTTTTTCGGTATTTTCTAATGCAAACAGTAGCAAAAATACATATTTTTTAAATTTTATAAATAGGAAATGAATAAAAATACAAAATAAAAATATGCCGTGAACCTACAATGCAACAAGAGTCTATTATGATTTTTGTGGATTGTTTAGCAATTTAAAGATGCACGAAATAAATAAAGGCAACATCAAGAAAATGCAATCCTGACAGGGGCATTTTTGTAATATGAAAAAAGTCCAGGGGCTAAAACATAAATTTCCCACAAGATTTGAACTTATTAAATACTTTCTGGACCAAATATCAATAGTTAAAGTCGCGAGGGCTTCCCTGCAAAAACGCCACCCCCACGTGACTTCCTCGTACCAGGTAGGGATCAAAACGAAATACAAGAAACCTTCAGGGGCAACTATGCAAAATTGCCAGAATTATTTAGCTGTAATAAAAACTTAATGTACTGAACAAAAATTCCAAGACCCGTGAGGGGTCCTCTGCAAAATGCCCTTCACCTTACGCGCACATGCATGTGAGGTGGCGTGGTGGAGGACCTAAATGCAATTAATAAAAGTTCAGGAGCTAGTTCCTAAATATTACAAAAATTTTGAACTACAGAAGAAAGTTTCAGAACCATAAAATAAAGACAAAATCTTGCAGGGGCTTGAATGCAAAATTACCCCCCGCAGGCGGATCCGACGGGTGAAGATGTTTCACTTAAACACGTGTCGACGCCTGGTGCGTTGATGACGCTTCGTGCTTCATGGCCCAGATTAGATCTCTGGTGCGAGATCAACGGCTACGGGAGGGCTGGATCCAATGGCTCTGGCACGACCTGGAAGCAAGGAAGGAAATATCGGTATCGATATCATTTCGATACAATGTCGATACCGATATATCGTCGATATATCGGCGATATATCGACGCATATCTCCAAAACCCAGTATCCACCAAGTCATTTTCTCCTGTCGATATCCGATATCGTCCATATCGACGATATATCGGTGACCTGTCGATACCGATATATCGCCGATATATCGACGATATATCGCGATATGGCGATCCCTGCCTGGAAGGGTCCCTTTATCGGACAGCTGGTGGTGCGGTTGGAAGAAGACAAAGGAACTCCGGTGAGATGAAGTTCCCTGAGCTCTTCCTCCGACCTCCGATGGACTTGAAGCTTGTAAGGCGGTGCGTTCTCTTCCTAGAGGCCTCCTTTAGCTGTTGGGGCTCCCAAAAATCACCGGAGGACAGTGGTGTTTGCAGCACAGGGCGGCGGAGCTAGAGGCTCCGAGTTACTCCGGCGAGGTGACAAAATCGAGCCCCATGATCGTCTGGGCTTCAGGACCTGCAAAAAATACGTGAGAGGGTCGAGGGAAAGTTGCCTCGACCCCGTGGGGAGGTGACTGGACTTGCGACGGTGGAATGGAGTGAGTTGACGTCGGCCGGCAAATTCGATGACAGCCAACTCGAAATCCAGAGGATTCGTGACGATCAAGCGATGGATAGTGGAGAGCAAAGCTCGGGGAGTCTATCTAGCTACTCTAAGGGCTACAGAATGGCAAAATAGTGGCGGAAGAGTGATAAAAAATGCAAGGGAAGTCGGGGGTGTGTATTTGAAGGTTTGACCGAACGAGTGGAGAGGTCCAAAAGATCGAGAAATATTTTGCGAATCGATGACCTGCACCCCTAGAAAACACTAGGGCGTGAATCACCGATCTTCGAGGGACGAAAGTCAAGAAGAAGTCTACCTCAGATGGTGAAAGATGCTCCCTCCAAAATGTGGAGAAAAATGCCAAAAAACCATTCTGACACGGAGCCAGACCTCGGTCAGGGAGTTGACCGAGGACAACCAGGGAGAGGATCTGGTTGGTCCACGTGGACCAACCAGAATAATCCCTGGAAAAAAGGTTTATTAATTTGGTTTAAAATAATAAATGATTTAATTAATTTTTGGTAATAAAATAAAAATTGTTTATTATTTTATGAAGTATTTTATGGTGATTTTTAATTATTTTTTAGAGTTATAAAAATACAAGTTACCTTTTATACCCTTTATAGGTATCTTTATCTATATATTTTAATTTTTATTATTTCATATATTTAATTTGTTTATTTTCGTTTATTATTTTATAAATTTATAGAATATTTTTATACACTTAAATATATTTTTATTTTATTTTTTTGAAGTATTTTGTATACTTAATAAAATAAAAGTATGAATTATATGGGTATACTTATAGGTTTTATACATATGTATTATATATAAGTATTTTATTTTTGTATTTTCTTTAGGTTTTTATTCCTATTTTAATGTAAATATGAATTATAAATAATATTTACAAAATTATAAAAATAAAATTATAAAAATAATGAATAAATAATAAAAATGAATATTTTAATCTGTACAAGTATACAATAGGGGTCCAAAATTCAACTTTTAAACCGTAACTTCGCAAAATACGAAACCATCGCCATTAAATAGCTTATTTTAAATTATATACAATTAAAGGTGAGTTTGATGCATTTCGAGTTTTTATTTGGGAGATATAGGTTTGGGAAGTTGGGATTCTGGAATTTTATTCAGACCATAACTTTTTATCTGTACATTATTTTTGAGTGAAATCAATTTTGTATTTTTATTTATTTAATTATCTACAACTTTCATGTACAAAGTTTCTTTATTTGAGGTGTAAAAAGTGGAACCAAAAATAGGTCCCAAAATGAATAAAGAATGAATGAATTAAAAGGAATTTTTATTGCATTTTAACCCTTATCTCCACCTACTTTATTCCTTGTCGACCTAGTCATCGAGATGCCTAGGTCTCGGGGTTTCGGGTCATAAAATATTTTCAATATTTTATTCTTTTTTTTCTTTTATTTTCTTTATTGTATAATTTTGGCATTAAAAACTGTATTTTATGCACAATTTATACACAAATGCATGGATGATAAAATGCATGATTTAACACTATTTACAAGCATTTACTAGGGTTTTTAAGGCCAAAATGATAGAATAAAGATGATGAAATGTAGATTCATCAAACTCCCCCCCCCAACCTGCGGTGAGATCCAAGGTCTCGCGACCTTGCTGCAGCGACCTCTCCTCGTCGTCCTGCTCTGCTCCGGCTCCTGGCCATCGAGCCTACCCACGACTTCAACCTCCAACATCCACCACTTCGATCACCATCGCCAACGACCGACCTATCGACCACCGTCAATCATCTCTGCCCCAAGCTTCATCATCGACAACTCTATCTCCAACGACCAACTTCAACCTTTGCCTCTGGCGTTCTTCATCTCCAAGCGTCGACAGAGCTACGTCAACGACCACCGACAATGCCACCTTCTTCATTCCCCCGCCAGGAGCTTCTACGCCATCAACGATCTCCGACAAGCCACTCTGACATTCTTCGTCGATGCCCCCTACTGCTTCAACATATTCACCTGCAGAACATCATTGCCAACATCTACCAGACCCGCTGCACTCGCGGGACCTCCGCCGCTCCTCGCCGACCGGGCGGTCATCCCGAGGCCCTCCCACATGAGGAGCACGTGTGGGAGGGATCACGTGATGTGCATCCTCTTGGGGGAAGTTTACAGATTTGCCATGAAAGTCTCCAAATTTGCAGAACCAACCTCTTCCCAGGGTCACGTGCTATGCACGTGACCGTTGGGATTTTTGCAAAAAAACCCCGACGCTTTCCATATTTGCCCAGCAGTCCAGCTACTTTCAAGTCACGTGCATTGCACGTGCCAGAGTGAATTTGGCAAAGACCCCCCTAGGATACTGGTAATTATGCACGGGCCCCTCTATTGCATTTTTATATTTATTTTAATTATCATCATTGCATTTATACCCATGTATTCCATTATCATTTTGTACCTCTACATTATATCATTTTATTATCCAAAAAAAGGCATTTTTCGTTAATTAATTTTCTACGTCTCTACATATTGTGGACATTTTTATGATCATTGGTTAGTTAATAGTTAATTATTTTGGGGAAAATTGCATATTTTGCCCATCTTGTGCTCTAAAATTTACCATTGATTAACCGTTGCTCTAAAAATTCTCAAAAAATCACATATTGTAGAATTAATTGTGATTAACATTATACCCGAAAAGAATTGCATTTGCATGCATATTTTGCCATATAAAATTATTTTGCATTTTTTAATGTTTGATTTTTGCCTCCTTGTGTTCGACCTTGGGACTTGCCCAAGTAAAATAAACATAAAACCACACGATTAAAAATTGACTAAATAATTGTGATTATTTTCTTGATCGATTCCGATTGCCGCCTACAACAAAACAACAAATTATTTTTAACGATTGATAATTCACGACATGCATTTTTAATCAGTGCAATTTAGGACTCGTCAACTATGCAGTGCCAGATCAGAGACCAGGGAGCATTTATGGCAGAGGTGTGCCAAGAGCTGACGTAGATGCGTGCCGGCAGAGCAGAGCCATAGAGACCAGTCGGTGGAGAGATACCAGCAGCTGGAGGAGGATACGGATGCCCGGATGACCAGCCAGAGCAGAGGCTAGCACAAACAATGAGGCAGTTGCACAACCCTGGTGCAACCATTAACCATCGTTGGATTCAACTTCCTGAGATCCTGGGCAACTTCGAGCTTCGCCCCCAAACCATCCAGATACTGCCCATGTTCCATGGGCTAGCCACCGAGGAGCCGCACCTCCATCTGCAGGAGTTCGAGATGATCTGCAACACTGTCCACGATAGATTCGTGGATGAGGACACGATCAAGATGATCGCCTTCCCATTCTCCTTAATTGATAGAGCATCCTATTGGCTGAAGCATTTGGGGAGGTATGTTACTACCTGGGAGCAGCTCTGGACCGAGTACTTGAACAAATACTATCCACTTGGTTGGATTAACGCAACGTGAGCCATGATAAACAATTTCACTATGATCCCAAACGAGCAGTTTCATGAGGCTTGGGATCGATTTCGAGAGCTCATCGACCTGTGTCCGCATCATGAGATATCCAAGCCTAACCTTGTGTAGAGCTTCTTTTGTGCGATGACACCAGAGCTGTAGGGGCTAATAAATGCCTCGTGTGGAGGGTCCTATTCTGCCAAGGATGAGGACCAAGTCTGGGCCATCTACGAGGAGATGGCAAAGAAATACATGGTGATGTCCCATACTAGGGTTTACACTCAGGGGAAGCCCCTCCCACAGGCCGTATCTTACCAGAGGATTGCACGAGTCGATGCAGGTCCTTCTACTTCGTCAGCAGCAGCACAGACTGTCTTCAGCCACTGACATGGAGATCATCAGCGAGAAGCTGGACCGTATCGAGATCATTGAGAAGAAGCAGTGACAGGGCCTTACCTAGATTGATCAGTTGGCACAGACACTGAGTGACATGAAGACTCAAATCATGTGTCTCCATGAGGCACAGACAGCTCTACAGCCCCGTCTCAGGTCATGGGTCAATCCTAGAGCAATAGCAGCAGCAGCTCCACCCATTCATCTGCCATGTACTGATGGGTCCACCGGATTTAGGCAGAGCCGGTCCAGCAGCTGCAGCACTACTCTCAGCCACCACCATCTCTGGACACTCAGATGGTGGTCTACTAGCCAGATCAGCCCCTGGTAGTTCTCCCCCCTCCACCTTTTGACCAAGAGTCATTGATGGAAGTCAACGGGATTTGGTACGACCGGTACCAACAGCAGCCAGGGATCCATCGTGATCACACGAGATTCTGATGGTCCATTGGATGCACTTCAGCCCAACAACAGCCTCCAGCTCAGGGCGGATAGAGCAGCAACCCCATCACTCCTAGTAGCAGAACTAGTGGGGTCCTCGTCCCTCATACCAGGGATAGAAGTGGAGGCAGCCGCAATAGCCTCACCAGTAATAATCCCATCCTCCTTCTCACTACTAGTAGTCTCAGCCTCATATCCAGCGAGGCAAACCGTCTGGTTCTCATGGACATGTCTATTAGATCCCAGCCCTTGACGATCTTGCCCGCCTACTTTCTGACCAGCATGCATCCTTCCGTTCGAGAAATGGACGAGTCCCGGCATGAGATGAGGGAAATCATCAAAGGTAAGGCCGCCATACCAGCTCATATCGAACCCAAGACGAACAACTTGAAGAGGAAATTTGAGCAGGTACAGTTTACAAAGACTACCACTCCTAGTGATACTTTGGGTGACATTTCTTCCTATGTATTTGATGCTGATTTTATGACACTTAGGAGCAGAAGGATGCCAACCGACAATGCCTTGTCTGAGCAACGACCACTTGGAGATTCTGTAGTGCCAGACGAGGCTGGTAGTGATGCTGATGCCGCTCATGATGATGATGGTGATGGTGCTAAGCCACAAAGGATGATGATCCAGCCAACGGTACTGAGGTCGCCATGATCCCAGATGCAGACGGTGGAACTGATGCCACCAACCTTCCAGATACTTGTCTAGAGAGCAGTGTTGATGCCGCGATTCAAGATACAGTAAGTGGTACTGATGCCACCAATTTTCATTCAGTTGTGTTACCTTCTTCTGTATCTCAGGACAGAAAATTACAAAAATATGGAAATTTGAAAAGAACAAAAATATGAATAAAGGAAAGGTTTATGTATCTTCTTGGAGTCCGTATGTATTGCATGATGATCTAGCTATGGATTCTATTTTTATACATGCACAAGAGCCTATTCCTGACCCTCATCCTTTAGGGGAGGGTCCAGCCATCCCCATCCCTCAAGCACTCAGCTTAGCGAACTGGAATAAATCAGAAAATCCAAAAAAGACACACCATCTAGAGTTCAACGAGCAGATAATCGATCGATTCCAGATACAACTGACTCTACAGGAGGAACTAGAGCATATCCCTCTCTTCCAAAAGAATTTGAGAGAGAAGACCACCATCTGCAGGAAGAGAAGGAACCACAATATAGAGATCCATGTGCTTACTCGTGCCACCTGCTTCGCCATTCAGAACCGATTGCTGGCCAAGAGACAAGATGTAGGAGCTCCACAGGTTAGATGCCATATCCATGATCAACACTTCGATCGTACCCTATTAAACAATAGGTCTTCTATTAACCTTCTTCCGGCAGCCTTACTCGACCGATTTGAGTTCGGCCCTCTTCGACAAAGCAGAACCATCCTTCAGTTTGCTGATCGATCTATCAAGAGGCACAAGGGGTTATTGAAGGACGTGGTCGTCACAATTAAGGGTCTGAAATTCCCCGTGGACTTTGTGGTATTGGACGTAGAGATCCCTGAGTCTGTGACAGATACCCCCATTATACTAGGATGCCCATTCTTGGCCACAACCAAGGCGGTGTCCGACAATGATAGTGGAAAGGTATACTTTCGCATCGAGGGCAAAAGTGTACAAATAGAGATGATCGAGGAGACCAGAGAGAGAGATTCAGCCATCTCCGAGCAATCACGCTATTCAGAGCAGATAACAGATGCAGAGCGAGACATCCACCAGGAGTACGACTTTGTGATCACAGATGATGAGGTTGTATGGTCATGTGCCCTTGTCATGCCATCAGACACTGCAGATTTACATATTGTGGCAGGTGAGAATTCAAAGAGAACACTCTTGGCACCAGACACAATTGAGTTTTATGATGACGGTCTGGATAGCGAAGCAGAATATATTTCATGTTCTTCTGATTCAGATCCCTTGGATTCAGGGATTTATGATTTTGGTGATTATTTACCTTACCTGATTCTTTCAGATCCAACAACTAGGGTGGAGAGTGATCCAGCACAGATGACAGATACACCAGCAAGGACATCTTCGCCAGATTTTCACATGCAGCGAGAGTTCTCCCATGCAAATCTGGTAGCCTTCACTCAGACATTCCAGAAGCTAGATTTGCCAGCTCCCAGTTATCGGTGAGCCAGAGATATTACTAGTCATTATCTCAGCGGATTTGATTGGAGATCAAGAATCTTGTTTGATGGAGGTTCTTGAAAGGAACCCCAAGGAGAATGGATGGAGCGTAGTTGTTCTCCAGGGGATAAGTCTGGTCATGTGCTCCCACCATATTTATCTTGAAGAGGACGCCAAGCCATCGTGTAAGCTCTAGTGACGGCTAAACCTGAATCTTCAAGATGTGGTCATGAAGGATATATCAAAATGGTGGAGCACCGATTTTATCTACCACATCTCCGACTCAAAGTGGGTTAGTCCATTACATGTGGTATCCAAGAAGATGGGTATGACTACAGTTATGAGCGAGTTTGGAGGGGAGATAGCTACCCGGGTACCCACTTCTTGGAGGGTCTGTGTGGACTATAGATGATTGAATCAAGCCACCAAGAAGGATCATTTTCCACTACCATTTATTGATCAGATTATTGAGAGGCTAGTTGAGAAGGGTCATTAATGTTTCCTTGATTTCGGATACAACCAGGTGGTCATGGCGCCCGATGACCAGGAGAAAACTACATTCACCTGTCCGTTTCGGACATATGTTTTCAAACAGATGCCCATTGGTTTATGTACTATTTGGAGGTCTTCATGGATGATTTTTCAGTCTATGGAAATGGGTTCGATGCTTGTCTTGACTTCTTAGATCGTATACTTCAGCATTGTATCGAGGTCCATCTTGTATTATCTTGGGAGAACATGGTGATTCAGAGGATGGTGCTTGGCCATATCATCTCCAATAGGGGCATGGAGGTCGATTCGGCCAAGGTGGATATCATCAAAAACTCAATCAATCATCCAACTTGCGACAATTGCGGTTTTTTCTGGTGCATATCGGTTTCTACCGATGATTCATTCAGGATTTCAGTCGTATTTCCTGACCGCTTACTGATCTACTAATGAAAGACACTGAGTTCATTACATATGATAAGTGTCTAGCATCATTCGAGAATCTCATAGGATTAGTTGTTGAGGCTCATGTCCTTCAACCATTCGATTGATCTCTCCCATTCGAGATCATGACAGATGCTTTTGATTTTGGCATAGGGGTTGTGTTAGGATAGAGGAGGGATGGATTACCATATGCCATACACTATGCTAGCCGAACTTTGGATGTTGCTCTGTGGAATTATATTGTGACTGAGAAGGAGATGCTAGTCGTAGTCTTTGCTTTGGACAAGTTTAGATCATATATTCTTGGATCCCGAGTGATGATATTTACATATCACACCACCATCTGATACCTCATGGCAAAGAAGGATGCCAAAGCCAGATTGACAAGATGGATCCTTCTACTCTAGGAGTTTGATATTGAGATTAAGGATAAGCCTCGAGTCAAGAATGTGGTGGCGGATCTCCTCTCTCGTTTAGAGAACCTTGAGGATTCCAATCATATTGCACCTATTACAGAGACCTTCCCAGAAGAGGTGATCCTTGCTATCACATTGCTCCCATGGTATGCCGACATTGTGAACTATCTTGCCGCCAAGAAAGTTCCACAAGGTTGGTCCATGCAGCGACGTTAGACATTCCTTATGAAAGCCAAGTCGTACCATTGGGAGGATCCCATCCTTTATCATGAAGGAGGGGATAGCATCTGGCGTCGGTGCATTCCTTAGTAGGAGCACCACTGCGTCCTCACATATTGCCCCAAGCTTGAGGCAGGAAGACATCATTCTGAGAGGAGGACATCACCAAAAGTGCTCCAATCCGGCCTATGATGGCCTACCCTCTTCAAGGATTCTGATGAATTCGTGAAGAGGTGTACTGACTGTCAGAGGATTGGCATCTAAGGACAGCATGATATGATGTCGATGGAGCCCATTCACTTCTGTGAGGTTTTTGATGCATGGGGCATCGATTTCATGGGTCCATTCCCTAAGAGTCAGGGATTTGAGTACATTCTGCTTGTTGTGGATTATGTGAGTCGTTGGGTTGAGGACATCCCTGCCCGAACCACATATGCTAAAACCATTTGCAGATTCTTCAGGAAGAATATCATTCCACGGTTCGGGGTACCTAGAATTTTGATATCTGACGGGGGGACTCATTTTATCAACGACAAGGTAAAGGCCCTTGCTAACGAGTTCAACATTGACCATCGAGTTGTCACTCCATATCACCCTCAGAGCATTGGTTTTGCTGAAGTATTGAACAAGGAGATCAAGAATATATTGCAGAAGGTCGTCCGCTCAGATCGAAGTCACAACTTTTGGACTCAGTCTTATGGGCCTATCGGACCTCCTTTGAAACATCTTTGGGTACATTTCCCTTTCATCTCGTTTATGTCAAGCCATTCTATTTACCTGTGGAAATCAAGCACAAGTCACTATGGTCAGTCACTGAGTTTTATTGGATCCTAAGAGTGTAGGAGACCAGAGGAAAGCAGAGTTGGCAGCTCTTGAGAAGTTAAGAGACACAGCCTTTTCAAGTAGCCTACAGTATAAGGAGAGAGTGAAGATATGGCATGATTCACATTCATCCATAAATAGTTTGAGACAAACCAGAGAGTATGGCTATTTGATGCTAGTTTGAGATTATTTCCAAGGAAGTTGCAAAGCAAATGGAAGGGACCTTACTTGGTCCGAAAGGTGCACGACAACAGAAGCATTGATATATCTGAAGTGCCATCTGAATCCACCTTTCGAGTTAACGGTCAACGCCTGAAACCATATCTTGACCATGATCCGTTGATCGTTGACGTTGCCCCTATTCGTTTTGCGTGAGATGTGATCTTTGACTCACATCATTTGCATCCCATGTCTGATTATCACTTCTCTTCCGTAGTTGTATAGATCTGGTTGTCCATATCACACATTCTTTCTGTCTAATATCCCACCTTCATCTTATGATTATGCTATACTTTGGGTGTGCTTTACCCTAAGTATGAGGGGTATCAGACTTGTGATTATTCACTTGATTCTTTTTACCTCTATTTTGTTGCCTATACTTAGGGATATTGTACCCTAAGTATAGGAGAGGTAAACCATGTACATCATAACCTTCGGTTTTCCCTTGTGTACAGACTTCTATACTTAGTATTATTTGATCCTAAGTATAGGGGGGATCACCGACCTCTATTCATTACATTCTTTTATTTTCCGTTGTAGTATAGCATTCTTTTCACTTCCCAATACTCAAACGAGTTATGTCTTCCTTTCATCTCTCTTTGATCACTCTGAGGACATTGCGAGCTAAGTATGGGGGGGTGTCGTATATATTGTATATATTCTTTATCCATAACTCGTACTTTGTGTGAGTGTGTTAATAAAATAAAATGGCTAAAATCATAAACTAAAAATCAAAAAAAAATGTTAAAATGTTTCTTGTGCATAGATATATGTAAATAGCTTTTCGTAAAAACTATTTTTGTACAAATATTTGTAAAAATATTTTGATTGTAAAGCCTTTGTAAATAATTTTGTTTCAAAACTATGCATATAGTACAAAATTTTTGAAAATTTTTTGGAAAAATAAAAGTTTACAAAATTTTGTTTGTAAATGTTTGTAAATATTTTGCAAAACTTTATCTTCCTTGCATTCAAAAATTTCATAAAAAATTGCATATTTTAAAAATTTTCACAAAAAGAGTTTTGTACATATTTGCTTATATATTCTTCTAAATCATAGTTGACATTTAAACTAGTCTGAAATTAAATTGGAAAATAGAGCTTGGTTAAGACCTTAACCTACCTAACTTCAGAGGAACTTTATAGGAATTGGGGTTAAGACTTTTCAGGTCCATAGCGACTTAATCCTTTGAGTCCACTAGGCTATGTTCACATGTCGTCTTGATGAGCCTAAGTAGAATACTTAACAATGCACACATGACTCTCAAAGACAATGGCTTGACTTGGACACACCTTACACATAGCTCAACACGGATGAGGTAGTGAGGAGGCAGAATTCTTTAGCTTGGAGTAGCATACAAGGGTAGTACTTCTAGGTGGAACCTCTCGTCTTCCTATATCGAGGGTTGTGCATCTCAACCTGGTCTAGTAGCATTGAGGTCTAAAGATAGGAGTTTGTGATTTGCAATAGTGCTTCAAAAGAGATATAGTCTACTGGATCAAGAAGAAAAACTCCTTATGTACATGGCGCACCATGTAAATATGTTGTATATTTGAATATTGAAAAAAAAGTGTAAAATTATGAAAAACTCCAAAAAAAGGGGGACATGCCTGATTGAAAATAAAATGCCTATCGGAGTGTATATAGTGAATAAGCAAAGCTTATGTATTCCGCCTTCTCATCTCATGGAAGCTTGCAGTTAGAGACTTAGCTAAGCTAGCTCTTCTCCAAGGGATACGTGGCTACACTGGTCACGGCCAATTCTTTTCTTTCCCCTCTTCTTGAGCTGGTTGAACTTGAACTTAGAAGGTAATACCCTGCTCCTCGAGGAAAGAGCTGATAGACTTGGGAATTAGAGTTACCTTGTTGAGAGAGGTTGTTTCTTTGTCATTTCTAAGGTGGGGAGTTGCATATCACTTACACAGTACAAGGAAAGATGCATAGTCATTAGAGTTTGCGTATGTAGACTTGTTATGATCTGCTTTATTGAGGAGTCTTGACCACAGAACTGTGGAACTTAGAGGTTGTTGAGTCTTAAACCTATTTCCCAATAAGGTTCTAACAAAGTAATAATCCAAAAGTCTGATGGAGCTCCATAATTCAATTTAATGAAGATACGTTTAATAATCAACCTTGATTCTTTTTCCTTTCATTTCTTTTTGATTTTCACTTCTTTTTCAATAAGTGTTTGTTAAGGGACTAGCAAAGGTAAAGTATATGGGGGTGATGAATCCATGATTCTCACTCTTTATTCTTTTATTTTAGCTCTTCTTCTTGGCAAAATACCCTGTAAATATCTGTAAAATAATAACTTAGCTTTTTTCATGGCATTATTAATATTGTATATTTAACATGTATTTTTGGAAAAAATAAAAGAATAAAGGCAAATAAAAAGAATGATATATTTATAATAAATAAACAGTAACCAACCCCCAAGAGAAGGTCAAGACTTGACCTGATCGCAAAACAAAATAAGTAGAGAGAGATAGGATTCACTTTGTAGTGTATATATCACATATATTTGTACATTCTATTTATTTATTTATTTTTTTTATAAAACCAAAATTATTTATTCTTTTACACCCTTATATATAGTTCTAATAATATTATAAAAATAAAATAAAAATCAAAAAAAAGAAAAATAAAATCATCAAACCTTTGTATAAAAGGCACATGTACATATCACATCCACTATTTATTATATACCCCTCAGAATTTGTAAAAATAAAACTAAATTTATTTTATACTCTTAAAATTATGTTGTAAATAAATAAAATATAAAATAAGAGTATTTGTGTAAAAATAATAAAATTAAATACTTGTACATAATACATAGGTATAATATACCTATATATACTATTATATAATGTATATACATTAATACTTTTTCATAAAAATAATTAAAAATCATAGAAAAATACTTTAGAAAATAATAAACATTTTTTTTATTTTTTACACTTTTTGTTTAAAATTCATTTGCTATTTTTTATTGAATTTTCCTTTATTTTGTAAATCATGATTTTCCTATTGGTCCATGTTAGACCGTTGACCTCAGTCAACGATCTCTTCTAGTTGGGTCGGGTTGTCCTCCCTCTCGTTGGAGCCATTTCTCTAAATTTCTGTGCCTGACTCCGACCTTCATTCCCCTCGATTCTTCGCCCGATTCTCCTCATAAGATCCATGACCTTCGTAGATCCCTACGAAGGGTCGGATCTTCTTAGGATTGCACGCTTTCTTCCGATCTTTCCAGACCTTGGGGAACCCTATAAAATCTCTCTTCCAACTCTACCAGCCCTTCAGCTCGCCCCTCATGCCCCCATTCTTCTTGATCCACCTTCCTCGTAGTGATAGACGTTGGAGGAGAGCTTGAGAATCACCTGGACAAGCTTGGAGGCTCGTAGCTCGGACGTGGCTGGACTCCTCCGTCGCGTGAAGCCTCTCTCGCCAGACGCAGTAGATCAAGGCCATAACCAGCTGACCACCTTTGCCTGGAGCCTCTCACCTTGTTGGTACCTTGAGGTAATGTTTATATCCCCTGCATTTATCATTTCAATTCCATCTTTCCATATCATCACTGTCGTCGTTCGCTGGCTCCGGTCACAAGGCCTGGAACCTATCACCCACGTCTATCTTCTCTGATCGACACCACACTGCACCCTACACCTTCTCATGCAACCTATCCCCCCTAAAGCTCGACCATCGGGTCGAGATTAGGAGGGTGTCCCTCCCTCGCATTCGCTGGAGACCCAAATCATCTTTACCCATCACTTCTTTCATTTCCTTGCACAATAATACTAGCCGAAGCTAGGTCTTTTAGCCTTTAGTATATCCTGCACGTCTGAGGAACTTTGACAGCCATTTGGAGCATCCCCGCTCAGGCGGAGTAGCTCCTCGACACCCATCTTCACCTAGCGTATCTGCCAGCCATCCACTTCATCGGACCCAACCATTCGACGCGCAATGCTTTCATAATTACGTTGGACCACTTTGCATCCTCATCGGTGCACCGTACCTCCAGCATCGCTCCGGTAAAGTTTGCCTAGGAGGAGTTCGTCCAGCATCCATCCATGCCGTCCGATCTGACACAACTTGTCAGTTCTGATCCAAGCCACACATCATTCCCTTTTGTCAGAACCGTCAGATGCACTCGCTAACGACCGATCCTGACCGTACGCTTGTACCATGCTCCTACGCCGTCAAATCCCTTTGTAAGGGAATATCAGAGCCATCCACCTCCACCCTCTCGTACGAGCACCACATGTCCTCATGGTATATTTCACTTTTTATCTTGCATGTTTCGATATTTCATTTTAGTTCAGTAAATAAAAGGTTTAGTTAAGTACATTTTGTAGTTTGGACCTCTTGTTTTTAGATATTTACATTTTAGTCCCTCAGAATCTGAAGCACGTGTGTGCTCATGTATATTGGGATATTTGTAGTTTTCATCTTGGATTTCCTTGCTATTATGGAATGGATGTTAACTTTTCAGAAATTGCATGTATACCCCTTTGCGTAGTGTAATGAGTATGTACGTGATTTAAGTGGGTTTTTTGCAGATCAAACCCTAAGTTTTTAAAGAGTCTTAATCATTTGGTTCAGAAACTTAAATTGCTTGCATTTAGGTCCCTATGAACTGTGCCTAATTACACATCATATTTCGGACTTAATAATAGTAAATTAATTCGAAAAATCACCTAAAAATTACTATTAATTCCTGTTAGTGTGTAATATTTACTGTGATTTTATTGGATTAATTTCTTTGCATTTTATATTTTTAAAAAATTCAAAAACATTCAAAAACATCCTTGTTTGCCTTAAAATTTTTATAAAAATTCGAACTAAAAAATTTTATAAAAATTCCTGTGGGTGCCTTTTTGGGTTGTATTTACAATGTTAGTTTTGCTTTAAAACCCTTATAAAAACCCTAAAAATCACAAAACATTCAAAATCTTACAAAAAACATATAAAATCAAAGAAAAATTCAAAAATTCCATTTCCAGTTTCTTTTTGTAGGTTTTAATTCATATTTTATCATAAAATTGTTATCCAGGACTTTAGGGTATTTTAAATATTTTTAACATGTAATTTAATCCTGGTTGTACATTGCTTGCCTTTTTTAGCTTTATTTGATTTTTATAAAATCACAAAAATATCAGCAAAATCCCAGAAAATTGCAAAAAATATTTTAGAAACTCTAAAATTCAAAAATATTTTTATCTGAATTTTCTGAGCATTTTTACTTATCTAGAAAAATCCAAAAAGATCTTTGTACTTGTTTGCTCTTATTTTTGTTAATTTTATTTTCTTATTAAAAATTAAAAATTTGCAAAATTGAAAACCACTAAAAAATATTTTATTTTGAGAAATTTGACTACTTCATATCTCTTTTGTGCTTCTTGTGTTCGACCTCGGTGGATATACCAGGTAAATAAAATAGCGAATTGTTTATATGTGTTGATTGTTGGTATTCCTTCTAATTGGTTTTACTTCTTCTCGTTGACCTAGCTCGGTTATTTGGGTCATCAGGGGACCTGATGGGAAAGTAGAGACTTTTAAGGCATAGATTATAGACAAAGGCTACACACTGAGAAAAGGCATCGACTACAATGAGACGTTCTCTCATGTGACTATGCTTAAGTCCATCAGGACACTGCCAGCTATAACTGCATCTATTAACTACAACATCTGGCAGATGGACGTCAAGATAGGTTTCCTCAATGGATAGATTTCCTCAATGGATACCTTGAGGAGAATATCTATATGATGCAACTCCAGGGCTTCATAACCGAGGAAGGTAAAGTATGCAAGCTGAAGAAATCCATCTATGGGCTCAAACAAGCTTAATATAGTTGGAACATCAGATTTGATGAAATCATAAAGAGTTATGATTTTGTGTAGAATCCTGATGAACCTTGTGTGTACAAGAAGATTAGTGGGAGCACCATTGTATTCATCGTGCTTTACATAGATGGCATCCGTATCATTGAGAATGATACAGGGATGATGACTAGTGTTAAGATTTAGCTTTCACATACCTTCGAGATGAAAGATCTTGGATAAGCATATTACATCTTGGGTTTGAAGTTGTTCAGAAACTGAGAAAAGATGATATTGGGATTATCACAACATGGGTACATTAAAAAAATCTTGAACGTTTTCGTATTTATAGTTCCAAGAAAGTTTTCCTCCCCTTAAGACATCGTATCCACCTATGTAAAAGGATGGCTCCTTAAACTGTTGAGGAAAAGAAAGCCATGGTTGGATGCCCCTATGTATCAGCTATAGGAAGCTTAATGTAGGCCATGATGTATCATAGGCTAGATATCTACCATGCAGTGGGAGTGGTAACATCATTACCGGTCATGCTATGGAGAACAATACTGGAATGCAGTGAAGAACATTTTCAAGTATCTAAGACGGACAGAAGATTACATCTTGGTATATGGAGATGGTGATCTCCAAGTCATGGGATACACAGATTCAGACTTCCAGTCGGATATTGATGATCGAGTGTTGACATCAGGGTTTGTGTTTCTGTTGAACGATGATGCTGTGAGCTGAAGAAGCAAGAAGCAGAACACTATAGCAGATTCAACAACTGAATCTGAATACATTATCGCATCGGATGCTGCAAAGGAGGCGGTGTGGTTACGTAAGTTCATCCAGAACTTGGCGTAGTTTCCTATGGTACTCCCATCCTGCTACTATGCGATAACACGGGAGTCATTGTCGAGGCGATGGTACCCAGATGGCATCAAAAGAGCAAGCACGTAGAAAGAAAATACCACATCATTCAGAAGATTCAAAAGCTTGGTGACATCGTCATCACCAAGGTGGTCTCTGTCGACAACGTTGATGATCCTCTTACCAAAACTCTGGTTTGAGGGCGAGTGGGAGATTGTTAGCCATGTGAGCCTGAGGCGAACCATTCTTACAATAAATATTATTGTAATATTTGATTTATCAATAAAAGTTATTGATTCTTTTCACTCCCTTTCTGAGATTAAATGAATGAATGCACTATAAGGTTCCTCCGTACAATTACGGTTATTAACCATGTTAATGACCATACAACTGTTGATTCAATAATTGAATCATAGAGGTCAGTGCTTGGATGAACATCTAAGGAGTTAGATTGAGGACTAATCAAGTACAGGCAAATGATTGTCAAGAGATGATCTCCAGCCTGAGTAGGATATGGCAATCCTTTCTCATTAGGCTGATATCTGACCTATCTCTTGAGGCAGGTCCTCTACATGGGAATAGAGATTCAGAGGAGTCGATTTAGTTAGATCAAAGAGTTGACTTAACAAGATTGAGATAACCAAAGTCCTATGTCATAAATTGTAACGATATAGGCACACAACCTACGACGAGAGACAGATGTGTTACTATATGTCTAAGTATGTACATTTGGCAGACCAATAGGTTGATGACCTAGCCAATGTCTATACACCGACGAGCTGGTGTGCATATGGGGGCATATGAGTAATACGATCTCTCATAGAGATCATACAAGTTTACTTGTGAACTGGAAGACATGAGCTCACTCATGAGGTATTGGGACCGATCAAATTCCATGCATGGTCGTCGTGCTTTGAAACCATGATAATAATTTGAAGGTATGATATATGCTTCTGGAAAGCATATGATCAATACCAACTCCAAAAGACAAAGATTGAGAAACTTGATGATGAAACCCTATAGATGACAGTGTAAAATTGATCTATATCTTTGGGTTTATCATAGGTCTTCCAGCATGCAGGATGTATAGATATTAGGAATACATATGAGTGATGTGATCATAAATTATTGTATAACCATGACGCTTCCATTCTGATGGAATGATGAAATAGGACTTGATTTTAGTGACTCCTCTCAATAGAGAAGTAATCTGATCTTGGTCCAAGTGTTGTACATTTATCTGAATGAGATCCAGATGCAATGAGAATATTAGATTTGTGGCCTTACTAAATCAAGCATCTATGAGAGGTCCATGAGATCTGGATTTAAGATGTGATCTCAATGTCCAAGTCACTATACATGGGACGTACAATCAGCATGTCCTTATCTCCAAGTATATGCAGAGAAAGCGCATTATTCTTGAAAGAGTTCAAGAATAATTCCATTATTGAATTATATCTAAGCATTGAAAAATGGATAATTAAATGTGATTTAATTATCATGAATAATGTAATTTGATTCATATAATTTGAATGCATGAGAATGATGATCCAATGTAATTAAATGGGATTTAGTTATTATGTATATGAATAATGTGGATAGCACTATCCAATTATTCATATATATTATAAATGTGATTTATAATATATTAGAGATCGAGTAATTGTGATTTAGATTTGTTGATTAATTATTGATGTGAATTAGATTCACATTGGATGATTAATTTAAAATATAATTACATTTTGTTTTGGGTTGTGAATGTGGTTCACATAATTCCAATGGCATGATTGCAATCTTCACGAGATAATTAGGAATTATTTTTGTGAGATAATCTTGGAAATTTCATGAGATAATGTAATATCACGAATTGGAATGAGATTGACTCATTCCAAGCCAATAGGGTGGACGACCACATTCTCCTAAAGGGACTTGGTCCCCACTAGGGATGAGGCAAGCTCTTCCTCCATTATCTCCAAGATTAAATTATTTAATTTCGAAATTAATTATATTGATTTATCAGTATGTATTAATTTTAATTAAATTGATTTTTGTTATTTTTTTACAACAATACCATGGCCATATAAAGAAATACAAATCAATCTCATCCATTGATTTTATGTTGTACATGGATTAAAATCCATGGACTCCCAAAATCCTACCTAAGAAGAAGCACCCCTTTCTCTTGGGACTACTTCAACAATGACTCTCTCTTTCTCTCATTCTCAAATCAAGCCTTCTCCTTCTCCTTGAGTGGCCGGCCACTCCTATCTTAGAGAGGTTGCATCGTCTTTGTACTACTACTACGACAACTCTTAGTTTTTCATCTTCTTTGGTGTGTCTCGCTCATAAAGAAGATGTTTGATATCATGAGACAAGATCAGGAGATCCATTACTTGGATCATCGACTTGGATTGCGAGAAGCACGCGACTCATCTCCGCGCTCGCAAGCATCTCCTCCGACGGATCAGACTTAAGACATGAGGTCTCTTCCCTTAGAGGTTTGATCACAATCACGCTACAAGAGGTATTCCTTTATCTATTATGTGGTTAGATGAAATGATCCAAGAAGTGTTCTTGGATAATGTGGTTTCATCGATTAAATTTTTTTAAAATTCCATTGCATCGAGCAACTAATGCGACTAGTCGCTCTCGATCATATATGATGCGATCATCATGCTTCTGTGATGTGCTTAAGGATTCTCCCATATCCTTCAGAAAGAGCATATGGTTTGCAGGCTAAGGAAGAGTCTATATGGCTTGAAGAAAGCCTCTAGAAAGTGGTACTTGAAGTTTGATGCCTTCATGAAGTAAAACTTCAAGAGGACTACAACGGATCCATGTGTGTATGTTCGACGTCTTCTCAATGGTAGGTTCAATATCCTGTTTATCTTTGTGGATGACATGCTGATAGTTGGTCATGATCACGAGTTGATTACAAATCTCAAATGAGAACTCTCCATGGAATTTGAGATGAATGATTTGGGCAAGGCAAGCAACATGCTTGGGATGCAGATCATTTACGACAGGAAGAAGCACAAGTTGTGGCTGCCACAAGAGAAGTATGTTGAACTCATTCTGAAGCGGTTCAATATGAAGCATGTGAAGCCTATCAGCACGCCCCTTACCTCTCATTTCAAGTTGATGAAAGAGACGTTTCCTTCTACTTCTGAGGAGAAAGCTGAGATGACAAATATTCTTATAAGTATGTAGTTGGCAGCCTTATGTACGCCATGGTTTGCACCAGACCTGTCATTGCTCATGTCGTGGGTGTAGTGAGAAGATTCATGTCGAATCAGAGAAGTATCACTAGGAAGCTTTGAAGTGGATTTTGAGATACTTGAGATGGAACTCAAGTATATATCTGATGTTTGGGAGGTCAGATCCTAAACTCTATGGATACACATATGATGATATGGTAGGAGATGTGGATAAGAGGAAATTGACTTCCGGGTACATTTTCACTTTCATAGGGGGAGCGATTTCGTGGCAGTCCAAGTTGTAGAAATGCATTGCACTCTCAACGACTGAAACCGAGTACATTACAACAGCAGAAGCAGGAAAAGAAGTGTTGTGGTTACAACGATTCCTAGGTGAACTTGGATGCGAAGACAGTGAGCCGATTGTCTTCTGCGATATCTAGAGCACCATTAATCTGAGCAAGAGCACGATGCACCATGCTTGCACAAAGCATATAGATGTGTGATACCATTGGTTGAGAGATGTTATTGACAAGAAGCATCTCATTTTAAAGAAGGTCCACCCAGATGAAAATCCATCAGATATACTGACGAAGGTCGTGACTAGTGATAAGCTACAATTCTATAGAGAGCTGAGTGGTGTCATCTCTCAATGATCATCTTCTTGGTGGCACCTCCCCATTGGGACCGGAAGGAGGGGGGAGGGGGTTGTTGGTTATTATTCGTTCCCAAAAATAAAGGAAAAGGAGGGAGGGAGGTTGTTGAACAATTATCCCCTTGGGGTTCTTTTGCAATAGGAGCGGGACTTGTGTTTCCTATTCCAAATAGGAATAGGAGGAGAGAGAGGAGGCAAGAGTAGCATAAATAAGGTCTCATGCATGACATTGGGGATCATCCCAACTCAAGCAGTCTCCCTCTCTTCTGTCTTAGTTCTCCCTCCCCAAGCAAGGAGAGAAGTAGCCCACGTAAGGCATGAGGAGCAAGTTCGCGCAAGGCGCGAAGAGTTAGCCCGTAGGAGCATGAAGAGAAGTCGCATCCGCGAGGAGTGTCAGCACCGGAGGCACGATGAGTAGTCGCCAGGGAGGTTCGTTCTTAAGGAGGGACAACTCGTGACGAGGAGAAGCATCGATATCATGTTCTCTAAGTACAAGCCGTCCTTTGCAGGATATAGATTAAAGGAACCCCTCGAATTCCCAACACAATATGATATGCATTCCTAATTCAAATCCAGCCCGTTGAACGTCCAGATGGGTCCAAATCTCGGTAGAGTCGGGCCCTCATTCAATAAAAATAATCAGTATAATATCCCACATCTCTGAAATTGGAGATTTTTTTATATACGTAAATTCTTGAGAGTTGCCCTACCTCCGACTCTCGAGATTCGTTCATTCCATTTTTACGGTTTGCCTATCTTAGATTTGCTGCATGTGCCGACGCATAATCCCTATTTGGCTATTGTGAAATCGACTTTTTCCACGTGCTCACAAAACTGCCTCACACGTGTCCATGCCATCACTGTCTCTAGCTTTGCACGTTAATTACAGCTGATGCCCCTCGGTTTCCCCTTGCAATGCCAACCTATAGCTACGCGTTCCACCCCCCATGCAACCTCCCGATGAAGTCGGTTGTTCTTGTTCCCCAACCCCGACTTGGTCATGCAAAGTTGCATGCAAACGGCATCATGTTTACCAGTACGTAAACCACATCTCCTTTACTGGTAGGAACATCTTGTATTTCCTCACGGCAAGCACATCTCCCTGATAGTTCTCATCTAAATTACAGCGCATATCCTCGCAAGGATGTAAGATCCATTCGCCGATGTCTTCTCCGCTCCGCTATTGACGACTCTACCATGCCTTTACCATATCATGCATCTCGTTGTATCACCTTACTGTATCATATCTATGCGGTCATCTTACAATTGGTGTTGAAAGTAACTTTTAGATTGCTAAGCAAAACATTACTACGGATAAATACTTATCGCATATAATAATAATGCAGAAAGTCAATCCATAAAACAAATGCAATTACAATAGACAATGATTTTAATATGAAAACTCCACCAGCGAAAACCCACAACCTAAGCCACATAATTTAGGATTATGATCGAGCGAGTAGATCAATTTATACACTATCATATTGTTTCTACAGAGAGTTCAATCATTTATAAGTGCTTTGGATCATGCTCCAAAATTTTCTCAAAACTTAGATCATGCAACAAGTTCTTCGTGCATATTATATCGCACACCATAGATTGCATTACAACGAATAACAATAAAGATTACAGCAATTTACAAAGCCTCAAATAAATATGTAATGAGAATATTGAGGCTCGCGATTTAACGCTATAATTGAATTGATAAGCAAACCGAATGTGTAGAAGAATGGCTCTTAAGTTTGAAGGTTTATGTAGAGAGCGAGAGAGAAAACTTCGAATGGAGCTTTTCGAGAGAGACATGTATGAATTGTGCCTTTCTTGTGTTGTCTATAGTTGTTGTATCTTTCCAAAACCAATATCTTTTTGTATTTATAATTTACCTGTCTAGTTTAATAAGGTAATGGCTCTAAAGGAAAATAAAACAACTATAAAATTAAACAAGATCTCCTCAATAGGAAAATAGATCTATGAGAGCATTAAAGAGGAGTATAGTGTAGATATTTATCAAGTGACCTAGCCGCTCGAAAATTCAGAATAAATAATATGAGTGTTGGTTGATCGATTAACTAAGTTAAAGTGATTGATCATAGTGACAAGCGATCGATCAACCATAGCTTAGTGATCGATGAATATGTGATTCATTAATGTTTCTACCACATTTGCCTTAAAAATCATTAACAAATACACGTAATTATGCATTAAAATCCATTTCTTATCAAAATGACATTCATGAAATGAATCCACTTTTCTGCATGAAAAACACATAAAATGAATAAAATCAAAAAATCTAATAAAGAAAACAATTATGTATATATTGTACACTATGATTCAGAAAATATAAATATAGCTATAAGAAATATTTATAAAACCTAGCCCTTACGACCAAGTCAGCATCGATTGATTGACAAACAATAAAGTAGGGAGAGATGAGGAATAAAATCTAAAAATAATTAATCATGTACATAATGTTGAACTTGTAAGCCCTTGATGACACATTAATACAATAAAAGTTATTATTTTATCATGTCCATCTGAATTAAATGATTGTGAGTGTACTTAATATTAATGTACCTTTGTATAATTAGGATTATGTACCACGTTCATATTGAATAACATGCAGTTAGGAGGACACAACTGTCATTAACATATCGTATTCAATAAAGATCTCCAATCTAAGCAAGAGATGGCAATCTTTCTCTAAAGACTAATTTCCAATCGACTTCTTGACTTAGGTCCTCTACATAGGAATAGAGATTCGGAAGTGTTGGAGTAATCAAGTCAAAGAGTTGACTAAATAAGGTCGAGATAAACTAATACTTAAATCGTAATTGTCACGAACATACATACATCCTTTGACCAGAGACAGATATGCATCTATATGCCTGAGTGTGCATATTTTGACAGACTAATAGGTTGTGACCTAACCAAGGTACATATATCGGCGAGTTGGTGTGCATATGAAGACGTATGAGAAGTATGATTTCTCAAAAGAATCATACAATTTCATAGTTGATGAACCGTGAGATAGAGCTCACTCATGAGATAATTTGGGGTCATAATGAATTCCATGCATGATAGTCTTTATTATGAAATAAGACAGGAATTCGAGATATTAATGTATGCTTTTGAACAGTATATGATTATTATTATCGCTCAATTATCAATTGAGAAATCTAGTGGTTTATTCTGAAGAAGACAGTCAAACTAGGGTTTGAACTTAGGATATATTAAAGTCTTCCAGTATGAAGGATGAATGAGTATTGAGAATGTTCAGGGTTAAATCTATCATAATAGATCATCTACCATGACACTTCCATTTCGAGGGAATGATGAAATAGGATGGATTTTAGAGTCTTCATTTCTTAGCTTGATGATTTGAGAGTTAATTAGATGAAGTCTCATCTCATTTAATTCCAATGTTCAATCTCAATTTCAATGTTCAAATGTTCGAATGTGAAATGATGATCAAAATGGAAATAAACACACTCCTTGAGCTCATTTCTACACTCCAAATGGTTTAGACTTTGATTAGAAATGGTCAAGGAAGTTGGATTCATCTCACTGATACTTTCTTCATCTTATGAAAAGTGTGATATGTTTCGTTGAGCTCACATAGAGTGTGAATTATTCTATCTCAAGCTCAACAGTCATAAGTGGTACATTTTGCTAAAAATGGTATAAAATCTAAAATTGGATAGTTATCCAAATTTCAAGTCACTATACGCTGATAGTATGATCACCCCGACATTATCTCCAAGTTTCCAAGATTTTTTCTCACGAGTCCTAATTTGGTTAGGACTCGTACTCAATGATATCAATACTATGATAATAATTGTTATTATCATGGATATATTTATCTTCAGAGTTTTATGGATGTAATTCACATCATATATATGTATTTAATTAATATGAACATGATTCATAAATAATTGTATATATATATATGAATATGATTCATATAAAATTATTTCAAGGAACATTTGTGAATATGATTCACATTGATTTTGAATGTAAATTGGATTTACATTTTTGTTTGAATTCAGAAATATATGATTCATAAGCTATGAGGGTTTCTCTCATTAAAATTATCAATTATGATAATTTGATTATCATGATAATTAAGAAATAAATTCAATTCTATTTTTGGTAACAAAAAAGGGGCATTTGCGTTTGACACATGGTTCCACCATTGAGAGTTCTACTCTTAATTGGTTGATTGATTTGTTGCATTATTTATTGTTTGATTTAATTAGTAATTAAAAAGAGATAAAACACACACTCACACCATCCCCTCTCCCTCACCCCCTCCTCCCCTCCCCCCCCCTTCTAAAGGCCATAATCATAGACTTGCCCACTTAGAGTAAGACACTAAGGGGGCGTCTACTCTTTGAATATGTGTGTGTGTGTGTGTGAAATGTTTGCCTTTGTCTCTTGAGAGCCCAAGTTACATTGATCTTTGAGAGGGAATTCTTGAGAGTTTGAGACTCTCAAATACATGTCCAAGGTGCTTTCTCTCTCTACATCCCTACACGTTCACCGTTAAGCTTGCATCTTCTCTTCATAGGCATGGCCTTGCGAGAGAGAAGATCGTCTTCTTTGTCGTACTTCACGTGCGTGCAAGAGGATTCGGTCTTGTGAGACGAATCAGAAGCTTATATTTTCTTCATCTCATCCTTGGGTGCACAACTTAAAGAAGAATTAGATACAAAGTTTGTGGGAAGCAATGCGATTCATCATTGCATTTGCGAGAGGAGAGCCCTCAGACTAGACTTCATTCGAGAGGTCTCTTATTTTGGATACTCCCACTTCAAGAAGTAACCATGATCTATTCTTAATATTCACTAGAATGTTTAAATCATGTTTGGAAGTTATTACCTTTAGAATATAGTTTTTCTTTGCATAATCTTTTTGTTGTGCTATTACTAGCGTGCATACGATGAACACTTTGATATGCAAACTGTTTGCTATTTTTCTGTATTTCCATTATACAAAGTTCATAAATAGTTTATTTACTTCCTTCAATTGGTATCGGACTCATGATTTATAGTATTTGGATTTCATCCAAATCTGATTAACAATTGGCTTGATTGTCTCGATCTTCAGGTACATTGTGTTGCGATAGTTTTAACGATTCGAATGATTCAGCGACTATCAAAGTTTCTGATGTTATCTACTTTTTTGAACTTATTTTTTGGAATAGTAATGAGGTATAAAGGTCCAGAATCATGTCCAAAATATACACCAATAATTGCATGTCATTCTGGAGAAGATTTGGATGTTAAAAGTGATCGTAGACTCTGATTTAGATTAAAGATCGTAAGTAAAATTATGATTTTTTATCTATTATTTTTTTAGCAATATAACATAATAAAATACTAACTAATAAGTCATAAATCAAGTCTCCAATCAATGCGAAAAAATTTCATATGATTCCAACCATGCGGTCTCAAGAAATTGGATTTCTCCATAGGTGGAGTTGGAAAAGGACTCGATTACTTTAATTTATTTGTTTATCATATTTTAGGACTCAAAATTGATGAAAATATATTGGATATGTTGGCATAAAGAGTTGGATCTAATATTTTGGAATATTTGAGGTGGCAACAAATTTTAAGTCTAAGTTGCATGATGCTTTCTAATATGAATCTGAAACCAGTGTTTATTTATTTTAGAGATATGCAATAATTTAGAAAGTATTTTTTTATTTATTCCTTTGATTATTTATGCACTTGTATTCTTGAAATGCAATTAGAAATTGTGAAGTCGATTGGATCAAATTCATGAATTGTCTAGATTGTTGCACTAGACATTATGGAAATTAAAAAGAGTCTTAATTCCTAAATTTTTGAGTTTTATTTCATATTATCATCTACGATCGAAAGAACAAAAAAACTCCTTAGTACAATATGTACAAATTTGGTTGTCTTGATGTGGAATAGTAAAAGTGCCTAGGCATTGATATGCTAATGGATTGCTTAATCAGCAACCTACGCAGCATTTGCAGTGGAAGCACTCCCTATTAGCATAAATCTATATGACCTAACTGGATCCATTTTAGGAAAGGGTAACATGAGTAATCATGGTGCAATTTAAAAACTAAAATAGGAATAATGAATTGTACTAATCGGGGGTGTATATTATATGATAACATCAAGTGCATAAAGATTGAATTGCTTGGATTAATTGATTATCATTATTTTAATTGAATTAAAACTAAGATAATCATCAATATCCTACATGGAGCGGTCTGATAGTCGGAATAGGGGTTGATGAGGGCGGAATAGAGGCTGAAGCCCAGTGCTCCAACGAACTATATTTTTTGGATTTTGATGAAGACAAGATGAAAATGACTAAAATAAGAGGCTACACTACACTAAGAATTGAAATGCGAATGAAAATGGTTTAAAGTAGAGGGCTCACCTGGTCTCAAGGACCTGGGAGATGGACCTAGCGGTGGTGCTCCACCGGTGATTGAACCATGCGTCTCCTCCCTTCTCCTCACCGTGAATCGTGGGGTACTCCTTCCTATTACAAAGAGCAATGCTCCAGCTGATGATTCTTGGGGTTACGGTGGTCAGAGGAGGATTAGCCAGAGATGGAGGGTCTAGGTTGTGTTTTATAGTATAGACCAAGGGCTGACTTTTGAGCTTGGTTTTCTCGCAGATCGATGGGAGTAGGTGGTGTCTAGGAGTAGGGCGTGGTAGAGAATGATATGACGAAGATTTTTCATCCAGGGCTCGAGGATCTCAGAGGAGTGGAGCATGTGTGAGAAATTGGAGAAGAAGATGTGTTGGGCCTATACAATAGGTCTTGGCGAGAAGGGGGGAGTTAACCGGGGGGTAAACACTCCTCGGCTCCCCATTAGTCCACATGGACGACAAAAAGACAAGTAGTAAAAATGAGAAATGAAAGATAAGTACAAGAATAAAAATTGATTTTATTTAAAAAAATCAAACCACGAAAAATGTTTCTTATTTTCTAAATTATCTTAAATAATTTTATTTATTTTTACAATCTTATTTAATATATTCTATTATTTATACAATTGTTTATAGGTATATATACATGTATATAACGTATTTGTATTTTATTTTATTATATTACTATATTTACATAATTTATTTATTTACAACATTATTAACACATATTAACTTATATTTATAGCATTTTTGAGATTTGATTTTAATGTAAAAATAATTAGGTTTATTTACAATATAAATATATTATACCTATATACTAAGGTTTATTATTTATGTTTGTTGTTTTTAATTGCTTTTAATTTGTATGTATTATTTATAGGTGTATATAATATGTATAATGATTTAATAAAGAGATTAAAAATATAGAGAATAAAATACAATAGCTTTATGTATAGATATACAAGTACCCAGATACCCCAATTAGCCGACTTTTGCATCTTACCTCCAAATCAAATGAACCACCTTGAGTTTAAAGATAACTAAATTTTAATTACAATTGAGGTGAGTTTGGTTCATTTTGATTTCAAGAATATATTGATCAATGAAGTTCTGTTTGTATCTGTTTCAACTGAGTCTACCAGATGACTTATGCATGATTTATTTTTTTCAATAATTTTCTTTTTTTTGTACATTATTAGTACATTTTTTGTGTTGAACACATTATTTTTTGAAGTGTGTATGATAATAAATAAAATGTGATAAGTCTCAAGTGTTTACATAATATGTTGTACTTAGAAGAATTATAGATTTCTATGTATTTATGTACATTATTTTCACCCTATCTTCCCCTACTTTAGTCATGGTCGACATAGTCAATATTTGACTTGGTCTTGGGTTTCATGGTCATCAACATACTTGATACTTCCTTTTATTTCTTCTTTTCTTTTCTTTGTTCTTTTATTTTAGGTTTAAATATAGGTATTTACCACTATTTAAATAGTAATGTTAGATTGTTAATTAATGCAAGTTTGTTATATTTACATGTATTTTACTGATGATTTAAAGCCAAAATGAATGAATAAAGGTGAGTAAATGGCTATTCATCAGACACATTGCGCCACCATTGAGAGTCCTCTCGATTGGTTTATTGATTTGTTGCATTTGCTTGATTTAACTGGTAATTAAAAAGAGATAATTTCTACTCCTATTTCGTGGTGAACAAGGATTATATCATATGCCCTCGTAGAGTAAGACTCTAAGGGGGCGTCTAAATTGAATATAAGAGAGGGAATGCTTTTCTATTTGAATATATATGAAATAGATGAAGTTGAAGGTTAGGGTTTGGACCTTAGCGCATCATGGAAGCATGAGCATCATATGCGATCAAGAGCGGCTAGTTAAACTAGTTGCGTGAGGGCAACGGAATTTTTAAAAAAAAAAGGTGAAACCACATGATATGTGAACACTTCTCATATGGTTTCATCAAGAACATAAGCAAGTAATAGGGTTACTTCTTGAAGTATGTTTGCAATCGTGTATATCTCTAAGTGAAGAGACCTCCTGTCTCAAGGTCGATCTGACGAAGGATGCACTTGCGAGCACGATGATGAGATGTGTGATGCCTACAATCTGAGTTGAATATCCAAGTGCTGAGTCTCCTGATTTCATCACAAGAAATCAATGGCCTTCCTCATAAGTAAGATGCACTAAAGAAGGCATAGATACACAAGTAGTTGATCCAACAGCACAATGACATCAGACGACTGTGAGGCTCTCTGGTCAATATGGTGGAAGGCCAAAATAATAAAGGGTGGCATGTATGAGAATGTATATAGAGAGAGTTATTGATCTTGCAATTGTTGTAAAGAAAGATAAAAGACTTGCCTTTCTTTTATAAAAACAATTAGATGTCCATTGATCTCAATCCTTGTGCACACAATAATCAGTGGTGTATATTATTTTGCGCTTTCAATCAATGGACATGATTTTATTGCATAAATTTGCAACAACAAACATTCAATTTAAAATAAATTAAATATGTTGCAAATAATCGTCAACATACTTAATTTAATTTAATCAATTTCAAGTGGAAATAAAAGAAAGAGGACAAACCTCCTTTTAATAGAGTGGATGACTATACAAGGAGTAGGACTCCATGGCCGTCCACCCTCTTAACGAGGAAGGTGGCTCTCTTCTTCCTTAATTTAGAGATCTCATATATCTCCAAATATTCCACATGTGAATCAACTTTCGTTACAAAATTATTCACCAAAATAATTCCGAACTATTTTGCGATAATTCCAATCATGTCATTAGTAATTATGAATCATATTCATACATCCAATATAAAATGTAAATTGCATTTATAATTAATTATTCAACGTGAATCCAATTCACATTAACATTTAATTTGTAATTATATCTCTCCAACATATTATAAATCATATTTATAATATGTATGATTATTATGGATAGTGATATCCACATTAATCATATCCTTGATAATTAAATCATATTTAATTATTTTGGATTACTATTCTCATATGTACAAATAATATGAATTATATTCATATTATTTATGATAATTAAATCACATTTAATCATAAATTTGCCAATGCTCAGATATATTATCAATAATGGAATTATTCTTCAACTATTTCAAGAATAATGTGCTTTCTGCACGGGCAGTTGGAGATAAGGACCAGGTGATTGTACTCTCGAAGATGTTTAATTAAATAAAATTGTGAATCTAATCTTCTCATTGCATTCGAATAACATTTAGATCAATATCCACCATTTGGACTGAGATTGGTTTATTAATCTACTGAGAGGAATCACTAAAATCCAAACGTGTTTCATCACTCCCTCGAAATCAAAGTGCCATGATTATACAATTGTTTCCTATCACATCACCCTCGATTATTCATAATACCTGTACATCCTGCATACTGAAAGACCTAGAATAAACCCGAAGTTTTAAATAATATTTGGATTATCTTCTTCAGGATTTTATCATTAAGTTTCTCATTTGATCATTGAGAGTCGATATCAATCATATACATTCCAAAAGCATATATCATACTTATAAATTTAGTCAAGCTTCCAAAGCAAGATAGCTGTGCATGGAATTTGATCTCAATATCTCATGAGTGAGCTCATTGTATGATCTCTTTGAGAGATCGTATTATTCATATGTCCTCATATGCACACCAGATCGTTGGTGTATAGACCTTGATTAGTTCATCAACCTAATTGTCTGCCTAATGTACATACTTAGACATACTATAATATATATATCTCTGGTCATAGGATGCGTGCGCATATCATGACAGCATACGACATAGCTTTTGGTTATCTCGATCTCTTTAAGTCAACTCTTTGATCTAACTTATCTGACACCTTCGAATCTCTATTCCTATACAGATGAACTGCATCAAGAGGTCGGTCAGATATCAACCTTTAGAGAGGGATCAACATCTCCTTCTCATACTGGAGATCATCTCTTAACAATATTTTGATGGTGCTTGATGAGTCCTCAATTTAAATCTTTAGAATATCATCCAAACACCAGCCTCTATGATTCATCCATTGAATCAATAACTGTATGATTATTAAGATGGTCATAGTACATAACCCTAATTATACTAATGGGTCTTATAACTGAATTCATTCATTTAATCTCATACAAGTAATGAACTAAATCAATAACATTTATTGATAAATATGCAATAACATTTATTATATTAATGGTCCACCACGGGCTTACATGGCTAACAATATCCCACTAGCCCTTAGAACCATTCATGTACAATCTTTAATCCCATGCTCATTACGAAAACATTTTAGGTCAAAGGTTTGGTAAGGGGATTGACAACATTGTCGGTAGAGGCCACCTTAGTGATGATGATGTCACCATGATTTTGAATCTCCTGAATGATGTGGTATTTTCTTTCCATGTGTTGTCTCTTTTGATGTCATATGGGTTCCTTCGCCTGAGCTATGGCTCCCGTGTTATTGTAGAGTAGTGGGATGGGAGTATCAGAGGAAACAACTCCAAGTTCCACGACGAACTTGTGCAATCACACTGCCTCCTTTGTAGCATATGATGTAGCAATATAATCAGTTTCTATTGTTGAATCAGTCGTGGTATCTTGCTTCTTGCTTCTCCAGCTCACTGCACCACTGTTCAACAAGACCACAAACACTAAATTTGACTTGAAGTCATCAATATCAGATTGGAAGTCAGAATATGTTTATCCTAAGACATGGAGATCACCATCTCCATAGACCAAAATGTAATCTTGCATCCCTCGTAGATACATAAATATGTTCTTCGTCGTATTCCAATGTTGTTCTCCATAACAGGATTGGTAATGACTTACCACTTCTACTACATGGCAGATATCCAGTCTTGTGCATATCATGGCATACATTAGACTTCCCACAGCTGATACATAGGGGACTCCATCCATGGCTTTCTTATCATCAACACTTTGAGGAGCCATCCAATTAGATAGATGTATACCATATATTAAGGGAATGGTGCCTTTCTTGAAATTCTCCATATGGAAAGGTTCCAAGATCTTCTTAATGTACCCTTGTTGTGACAATCTCAAAATCCTCTTTTCGTGTTTTATGAATAGCTTCAGACTCAAAGTATAGAGGCTCATCCAAGATCTTTTATCTCGAAGGTATGGGACAACTAGATCTTAATATTACTCATCATCCATGTATCATTCCTAGTGATAAAGATGTCATCTACGTAAAGCACTATGAACACAATTACGCTCCCACTAAGCTTCTTGTACACACATGGTTTATCAGGATTCTGAACGAAATCACAACTCTTTATGGTTTCATCAAATCTGGTGTTCCAGCTACAAGAAGCTTTTTTGGGCCCATAGATGTATTTCTTCAGCTTGCATACTTTTCTTTCCTCAGTTATCAAGCCATGGGGTTGCTCCATATAGATATCATCCTATAGGTATCCATTTAGGAATGCAGTCTTGCCGTCCATCCGCCAGATGTTGTAGTCAAGATATGCATCTATAGCTAGCAGTGTCCTAATGGATTTAAGCATAGCCACATGAGAGAATGTCTCATTCTAGTTGATGCCTTCTCTCTGATTGTAGCCCTTGGCTACGAGCCATGCCTTGAAAGTCTCTGCCATTCAATCATGTCTCCTCTTTCTCTTGAAGATCCATTTACACCCAATGGAGTTTACCCCTTTATACGGATCCTCTAGAGTTCATACACCGTTCTTGTACATGGAATCTATTTCATACTTCATTTCTAGCATCTATCTAAGTTGTTTGAAAACATGGTTGGATAGCCAACATTTACAAACATTGAGTTTGATATATTTAAACGTCATTGTAATGTAAGTCGACATTAATTTAACGTCGTTAAGATATGTCGCCTCAGGTTCATCGCCCTAGGCTAAGTCGACACTTAATAACAAACATCAGTCTTGACCACTGACCAAAGTTGACATTCAAAAGTCATCTGAAAACACCTAAAGAATTGTTAATAGATGTCGTTAAGTACTATACCAAACATTTAAATGTCGACTAAAATGACTTTTAATATTGCCCTTGTGTTTTTCAATTTTACAATTTTATAGACCCATCCATACACATATATTAAATTTCTTATAGATCTATTACCTTAACATGAATTGCTTTTAGTTAATCAAAGTATTCTTGTAAAAAAAATTAATTTATTGATTTGTGTCTGTAATATGGAGTCTCTGATTGCTTTCATAGAAACATAACTACAATACATAAATTTTGTCAAGGTGCATGGTCGAAAATCTCTAATATCTCATCCAACACGTCAATTTGTCACAAATCAGATATATGCAAAGTAAATCCAATTACAAATGTTGTCAAACAAATATTGCAGTGCACTATGCTAACCAAGAAATAGAAGTATCATATTCTTTGAAGGAAAGAAGAATATTAGTTTGAGAAACCCATCACCACCACCAGCATGTCATTTCATCAAAGTGAGATCTCTATCGAAGCCAAGCTTCTCAGTGACATGGTCATATAGGAGGGATATATCATTTAACTTAGTTCTGACAAGTTGATAATTGGTCGTATTACAATGAGATCTAATTAAGATAGCCAATTAGCAGTTAATCAGATGGTGATGTTGTTGGGGAAACATCCTCGTTAATATAACTAATCAGATTTATTCCTTTGTAAAGTTGATTATATATCATTTAGGTTAAAATGTTTCGTATTGACTTTTTACGGTTTTGTTATATGTTATGTGATGTTGTGGTTTATTTTTTGTTATTATTTCTAGATATCTCTTTGATATATCTAATCATATGATTTTTTGGTCGGGTCTACGATCCGAGGATGCTTGGAACAATGCGGAGGTGAGAAGCTCGGTGCTTCAGCTAAGAGAAGCTGCAAAGTCAACCCAAAGAAATTGAAGAGTAGCTAATTTATTGCTTATTAGTGATGTTGTGTGTGTGTTTTGTTTATTTATGTCTTTACAATTGTTTCAATTGAGAACTCGTGATTGTATTTATTGGATTTGCCCTTTATGTTTGGTGTGTTGAGTCGGTTTCGCCCCTAACTTGGGTGGGAGCCAGCATGAGTGTCAGAAACTAGGGTTTAGGCACATGCCTCTTAGAGTTTTATTTAGATCATATTTTATGTGCTTGGATCGTAATTAGGACACACTAACTAGTCGTAAGAGATTCACTCATATCTAAATATTCGTTACATGCACTTAAATACATGTCATTTAGCTCAAATTAATTAACTTCTCTTCACGCTAATAGAAGCATGTTTAGATGTGACTTGCATCCATATAGATAGATTTTTATATACAATCTTGCATCCACATGAAGAAAGCTGGGAAGCAATATGAATATCTCTATCTCGAGCATGCATCACGAATTTCATTTGCATTGGCTTTTCCCGAATCTTCTATCTTATGCTTTATAACCTAAGGTTTAAACGAAACGGGATTGGTTGGTAGACGATGTTTTATATGATCATACATTAATCAAGTGACAACCTAAGCTCTTAAAATTAGGACTATTAATGAAAGTTGATTTAACTAAAATGTTGTTAAAAATAATGTTGTATTAGGAGAGCAAACCCCACATTATTCGCAGGTAGTATTTGCATGTTGAAAAGTGAGGACACAACCATTGGATAGTGCCTAAATCCTACATTATACATGTGTGTAATGGACTTCAAAATTTGGAATCTCACCAATAAAATGGACAAGATAATTTGATCATAATTTCTTGGTATTCAGATGTGAGTTGGTGAATTTATTGGGTTGGCTTGTGCCCGATTGTGTGATTTCTTTAAAACCTCATGTTAAAACCCTAGACTCCATTTCTCCATCTCCTAGATTCAATCATCTAAATAGATCCTTTAACCTAATTTTGTCTCGGTTCCCTCTACCTTAAATACCATTCTTATACTTAAGATTCTTTTTAGCCTCATTATAGTGGGGACCAAGCTATCTATGATTGTTCACCTTGGGTTCCTTGATCTTAATTCCATTTCTCTTTACTTAGGTTATTTATCAACCTAAGAATAGGGGGAGCCCAGGTCTCTGTATTCTTCGAACCCATTCTTTAAATTCAATTCGCAACCCTCTCTTTTGTCTTCTTCTTATACTTAGGTTAATTCTAACCTAAGTATAGGGAGGAGATCTGATTCAGTCATGTATACCCCTTCTTATTTAGCATTAGCTATGGCGTCATATCACTTAATGTTATGAGGACATATTACAAACTAAGTATAGGCAGTGTATCGTATATATTTCATATATATACTTCTGCCATAGCTAATATTTTAAAATTTTCCAAAAGCTTTTGAGCTAAGGGTAATGTATTGTTTTGAATTCATTTTTGTAAAAATGATTATAAAATGATTTGAAAACATTTATACCTATGTGATATGGTTTTGAAAATTATTTTACATTAATTTGTAAAAATGTGATTTTACTTCTTTTGAAAAATCTTTGTAAAATGCTTCAAAAACACATATTTATGTGACATTATTTTGAAAAATATGTTACATTGGTTTGTAAAAATGGGGGTTTACTTATTTTGAAAAATATGTAAGATGTTTGGAAAATATATATCTATGTGACATGGTTTGTAAAATATTTTCAAAACTTTTCAAAAATGAGGGTAAAATTGAGATTAACAAGTGTTTTGTAAATAAACCTAACTTTATTCAAAAATAAAAAATGAAAAAAAATAAAAATCCCAAAAAACACTAACTAATAAGTTAGATGTCACCTAACACTTGCATATTCACACAGGTCTTGTTGAGACTCATAATACTTGGTTTATGAGGTCCAAAAAATCCAGAGTTAACCTATCTTAATTGTTAGGGTCTTAGACATAATAATTCACACTTTCCTAATTTGAAGGATGTGCATTTTATATTGCATGCTTAATCTCCACCTTAAGGAATATGACCAGCACCTCATCTGCACAACTGTATTTATGATGAGATGGGTTGAGGTTTCACTTGAGGAACTGGGATGGGGATTTGAATTTGGACCAGATGTAATAATATTCGAGGATGGGATAAAATTAATGAAGGCTTCATGAAACCGGAGTGTCGGCATCTTAAGAAAATATGAGCATGGTCTTATACTAATCTCTTGATATTTACCTAGGTGCCAACTTTTGATGAAACTAAATAAAATTGTTGATCAATGCGCACCAACTTTTGGTAAAAGAAGTGGAGCTAGCAAAAAAGAAAGAAAAGAAAAAGAAAGAAAATTGAAAAGAAAAGCTCTTATACTTTGAATTCAAAAAATCAAAAGAGCTTACACTAGTGGCGAATGCTCCGAACCATTTAAGTGCCTACTTGGGAAAAAATCTTAGACTTTTATGAGTCAGACTAGTACCTCAAAAAGGGTTATGCATCATATAGTGATGCAAGTCTAGGTGTAGAAAAGTATGATAGATACTCAACAACACAAACACCTTGGTGTAGTCCTAGGAAAACAAGTGTAGATGACTCAACCTCTTTTTATGGGCGCACTGATCAACAACCAAAAATACATGTGTTGAGTTAAATAAGGCACTTGAGAGAACCTTTGTCCTAATGAGATGGAGAAAATAAATAACACAACCATATGCCCTCCAACATCTGGCTTTCATCTACCGATTTAAGTCTGACAACTAAAGAGACTGTGGATTGAATGCAAGAACATATTTAATCACTAATGTTGAGGATTAGGTCCCTAGGAGAGTCAGTATCGATCATATACTTTCTAAAAGCATACATCGTACCAAGGTGTTGATCATACTTTCCAAAAAGCATATATCAAACCTTACAAATTCAGTCAAGCTTCTAAAGCGAGACGACCATGCGTGGAATTTGATTCTTCCCAATATCTCATTAGTGAGCTCATGTCTTCTGATTCTGCAATGAACATGTATGATTCCTTTGAGAGATCGTATTACTCATATTACCTTGCATGCACACCATCGTGCCGGGGTATAGACCATGGTTAGGTCATCAACCTATTCTTCTGCCAAATGTACATACTCAAATATATAGCAATACATCTGTCTCTGGTCAGAGGATGTGTTCCTATATCGTGACAGCATACGACATAGGTCTTTGGTTATCTCGATCTCGTTAAGTCAACTCTTTAAACTAATTAATCTGACACCTTCGAATCTCTATTCCCATGAAGAGGACCTACATTAAGAGGTCAGACGCATATCAGAAAAATGAGAAAGGATTGCCATGTCCTACTTAGGCTGGATATCATCTCTTAACAGTCATTTGGTGGTGCTTGATGAGTCCTCAATCTAACTCTTTAGATATTTATCCAAGCACCAACCTCTTTGATTCAATAATTGAATCTACAGTTGTATGATCATTAAGATGGCCATGGTACATAACCCTAATTGTAATAAAGGACCTATTATGCAAATTAGTTATTCTTTATTTCAGATCAGAGAATGATATTTGCAATAACATTTATTTCTTAATGGCTCATCGTGGGCTCGCATGTCCAAAAATCTCCCACTAGCCCAAAGAGCTATTAATGGGCTAATCATTTAAACCCACACTCATGTGACAATCATAGGCTATTCAGAAAATAGCTAGGTAAGATGATCAGTCACTCTATTCCCAAGAGACTACGCCAAGTCCTTTTACGACACTTTCATATCCCCAGTAACAGTGCTCGCATCCAATGCGAATGTTGCATCTTATGCAACCAATACTCAATTTTGTTAGTTATAGTGTCCTTGACACTACATCTCAATAATTATCATAACCAGTATTTTCATTTCTATTACCCTTATCAGAATATCCTTATTCTGGAAGATCTCTATCTCCTTAGGTACCCACAGTTAAGACCTTTTAGATCACATCTATAAAGTCTTAATCTCTTGAAGTTAAGACTTAGAGATCGTTATCTCTAAAGTATTGTCATTTATTAAAGATATTATTATTACTGCAATAAAGTGTTTTATTTTCATAGTAGGATTAGTAACAGTTTACTACTCCCACTGCATGGCAGACACCTGGCTTTTATGCACATATAGCATACATCTGTCTTCTAGTAACTGATGCACAAGGGCAGGCAGTTTTTGCATTCACTTCCTTAACTCTTTGAGGTGTAATTTCTTCAGATAGGTCAATACCACATCTTAAGGAAAAGAAGCCTTTCTTGTAATTTTTCAAAAAAATGGAATATGTCCAAGGTGTAAATTTAATGCGACGGTTCCAGTGCCCTCTTCTCTTTGCTTCAGAACACTTTCATAATTAAGATCTTAAAAGGTATCCTTGAGATCATATCTCAAGGTATGGAATAGCCGGTCTATAAAAAACTTATTATTATCCTTATATCATTCCAATGATTAGGATATTATCTACATTTAACATGATGAACACAATGGCACTCACACTAAGCTTCACATGGTTCGTCAAAATTCTATCTAAAATCATAACATTTATGACTTCATCAAATCTGATGTTCCAACTATAAGAAGCTTATTCGAGTCCACAGATGGAGTTATTCAGCTTGCACAACTTTCTTTCCTCAACTATGAATCCTTGAGTCTACTTCATATGAATACCCTCGGAGAGGCATTCATAGAGAAATGCAATATTGACTTCCATCTTGAAGATGTCAAAGTCAAGTTGTGTAGCTATAGTTAGAAATATGCTGATGGGTTTAAGCAAGGTCACAGAAGAGCAAGTCTCATCGCAAGCAATGTCTTCTCTTCGGTGTGTAGCTCATGTCTACGAGCCGTGCTTTGGAGGTTTCTACTTTCTCATCAAATTCCCTCTTTCTCTTGAAGATCCATTTAGACCTTAACGGGTCCTACCCTTATAGGTAGATCCTCGAGGGTCCATATACAACACTTGTATATGAAGTCTTCTTTAGACTTAATTGCTAACATCTATCTTTCCATGACATGATCTTCAGAAGCTTCATCACATGAAGTTTGATCATTATCATATTTCTCTGATACATGAAATCCATCCTCAAACTCATTTGAAGAGGTATTAGTATTTCATCTTTAATTGTCCTTTTAGTTTCCATTTTCAGGAGCCTCATTATCTTCTCAACATTAAATGAGTTCCTTCACTTCATTTCATCTTGATTCTCAAGAGAGCTATCCTCTAAGAATCACATCCTTAGAGATGAGATCTTTTAAGAATCACAAGGTCATAAAGTCGGTATCCAATACCATCCTTTATTTTCCTTATGAAGTGGCACTCTCTTGTGCTAGATTCCAGCTTACTTGCATGGAACCTTATTAAGGATATATAGTGTAGTCTCTACTACATATATACCATGGAAACTAAGAGGTAATTATGCTAATATTCATCATTGATCAAATCATGTCACACATGATCCGGTTGTATCTCCCTATAACTCTATTGAGTTTAGGTGCATTAGGAGGATTGATATAGGAATGAAAATTCCTTTCTCCATAAGGTTTTATTTGAATTCATATAATAGGTACCTACTACCTAGGTTAGATCAAATTCATTCCATCTTCCTTCAAACTTTAGTTCCAAACCAAAATTGTGAAATCTTTGAACATTTCAAAGCTTTCTAACATGAAGGAAAGAAATCTCATATCACAGTAATCATCAAATGATATCACATATCATTAATGTTCATTATGATATAGATGATCCACATACATCAATATGTATGAGATGTTGAATACCTCAGCATCTTACAACATTCTCAGAGAAGGGTGTATTGGACGATTCTACTTTGAATACAATATTCACAAGTATGTAAGTTTTGAACCTTTAGACAATCTAAAGTTCAATATCTTACTAGTCTATTGATCTCATCAATAGACATATGTCCAAGATTTGATGCCAGATCATTGTCAAATGATCTTCATCCTCCTATTGATTGTTTTAAGATTTAATTTCATTATTAGAAATGATAATGAACCATTCATTAATTTTCTAATTTAGTAGAGTCCTTCAGATGTCAGATTACTATCTGGAATATATCCATCATAACTCTTTATGATAGGTATATTCCAAAATTCATGTTTATTTCCAACATTTAGAAATAATCTATGAGTGTATTCTTATATCTAGGTCATAGAGACATTCTCTAAGACTAAGGGCTCTCCCACTGAAAATATGGTCGATCTATCCAATAGAGATTGTTGCAACAATTGCATCAATATCCATGTGGATGACTATTAAACCTTAAGATCAAATTTCTCTAATTTTCTAAAACATATGCAACCAATTGCTAGTGTTACTAAAAAAATGAGATACAATTATTAGACTTTTAATATTATCCAATAAGAAGGTCAATTTCAATGATTAAATATAGATTATTCCAATGAACTATCCGAGTCCTTCTCTAGGGATCCTAGATAGACTTGATAGTCATACTATCAACACGTCAGCTCATTGTAATATTGGCATTTATCCAACCCTTTGGATGTCATATGTGTGTGGAAACCATAGAAGTGCATCCAACTCTTCGACTTTCCTTCTAACCTGGGTCCGACCCATGCTTCCACTGTGCTCCTTTAATCTCTAAACAACTATTGCTTAAAGCAAAGGATCTCTTATGTTGAATTCAAAAGTATTCAATATAAGAGTATTTCGACATTTATGCATGCTTCATTTAATTCATACGATATGAATATTCTGAAGTTTCATGAATGAGTAGAGTATAGATAGTAGAATGATGACACTCATCATATCTACATACATCTTAACTCTTAAAGACAGGTTCAGGTAGCTACTCAAACATTTTGCATACATCATCTCTTATAGAGCTACCATTCTGCATAATGCAGTGAATCATGCCATTCATGTTAAATATTGAGAGCACATATGTATGCCAAAACATCTTCTTAGATTTTATAAGGATTATTTGACAATTACGATCATCATCGACATGTCACTTCCAAAGTACATTCGATGAGAGATCACGACTATAGAGACATACAAACCCTAGGGTTGTAGTCCTATTGTCTATTTGATTGTCATTCCAAGTTATTATGAGGAAACTTGCACATTACAACCACATACATTATGTGTCCAACTGCAAGTACAATATCTTGATCATGAATCCAATCCATGATATTTTTACCGGTTATTATTGAGTATAATATTGAGTGGGTTTAATGAAAGATTATCTGAAATAAGAAATTTGCATAAATATATAAATATATATATATACATATTTTACTTTGATTTAGGAATTTTATATCAAAGTTATCTTGCCATGTCAACACTAAAAGTCCATTCCCTTAATCACTTTCAACGTAAGAGATATACTTACCATTATATCTCTAGCAAGATCTGAGATCTCCTTTCTTATCTTTGTCACATCCTAATAATATGAGAACTTGCGACTCGGATAAAAAGAAGCGAGAACTCATTCCGCCTTGCAAGTCCAACTTGCATCTCTCAGTTCGGTCTTTAACACCCGGACCCACCACCCCTAAGGTGATGTTGACCTATCATTTAATGAACCAACCGTCAATAGAAATACAGCTCGCTATGCGCAATCCAATATGGCCCCAATAATATGAGGAATCCATATTGGGGTCACTACGCATACGTCCTTAATCTTTCGAGAAGCAAAGAGCCTGATCCATTTGACTTGTATGCAGAAGCTGTCACTTCGGACAGACATCTCCTACATACAATCTCTGACAACGGAAACTCTTTGCCTTGATGGGAGACCATAGATGTCACTTATGTGATCATCCACCTCATATTCAAATTCTAATTAGTCATTATGAATCACATTCATTATGATTAATTCTTCCAAGGGAAATAACAACTCTATTTTTAATAGAGTGTTTTAAATTTAATTGGATTTCAATTAATCTAATTATATTAAATTAATGATCCAATTTATATCCAATAAACTTTTTTTAATTGTTACTTGAAAATATGGTATTATCTCAAATACGTATTATTTCAAATTTTTATAATTAGAAAAATGCATCATGATCTCTTAAGCATTATCCATTCCCTATCCACTGTCATGGCAAATACCTACGGAGTGGGACAGACCGCACACAAATGCAACCTGCTACCCCAACGCTCCCTGACTAGATACCATATCTGCCTCGGACAAAGATAATGCCAAGTCAATCACTTTTTACTTGAGATGATAATCGGTTTTTCAACCGAAATTATACCATATAATAATAATCAAAACCATTTTGATTAATATTGTAAGGATATTTGCTAAACAAATCCCCAATCCTATTCAAGCAACTTGTTTGTTGGAAAGTGTATGAGTAACCAAATGTGATCTAGATCATATCTAATCAAGATTGGTTAAGGCAATGTCATTTAACGAAATAATTATCATCTTTAATTATTTCACAAATATTTATCAATAATTATCTCAAGAAATTAACCATTAACTTCTATAAAAATTAAATGACAATCACAACATTCTTGATTATGTATGCAATTTCCAACAGTGACCCTCACATACTAAAATTAGCATATCTCATTCATTTTAAATCCAAATCATGCAAAATCAGTTTCTAAAGTTTTATAATTTGATTAATAACAGAACCAAAGTGATAATTACGTATTTCTAGGCATTTCAAGATAGTAACCAACACATTAGTTACGTTATGATTCATCATCCCTGAAACAGTGGATATAGGTTCATTGAAATGATCATATCATATCTTGAGTTATCGGACTCCAAATCACGCAAACTAAAATCACATGATTTCATAAATGAATGGAGGACATTATCAATTTTAAATATTGTACTTAAACATTTTAAACAGGGTCGAAATTTATCGCAAAACAGGGCTACGAAAATTGAAATGCGATAAAATTTTCACGAACCCTAACGAGCCCAAATCTTCTTAGGTTTATGGATCGAATTCAAAAACTCCAACCTGGATCTGATACCACTTGAAAGATATGGGAAGATCTTCAAGCGCATCATGGAAGCGTGTAGATCACATCGAATGCAATTGGGAGCGACTAGTCGTACTAGTCACTCGATGCAACGGAATTTAAAATTTTAATTTGGTGAAACCATATGATCCAAGAACATTTCTCAGATCGTTTCATCCAAACCACAATAGGTATTAAGGTTATCTCTTGAAGCGTGGTTTCGATCAAGTCTCTAAATGAAGAGACCTCCTATCTCAAGTCCGATCCCACAGAGGAGACGCTTGCGAGCACGTTGATGAGACACATCCTTCTCGCAATCCATGTTGATGATCGAAGCAATGTATCTCCTGATCACGTCACGCAACATCAAACGTCTTCTTCACGAGCGAGGCGTACTGAAGGAGATGGAGATCCACGAGCAAATACTCTGGCAGCATAACGGCAATGTTACGATGATGGTGACTTTCTCTAAGGCTCCATGATGGACGGCCACAAGAGAGAAAGGAAGAGACTCTTGGCATGTAGTGAGAGAGAAAGAGAGCGTTAGTTTACGTTGTAAACGTGTGTCTAGAAGAACAAGGGATGCCTCTTCTTATATAGGGTTTTGGGATACATGGATCTCAATCCATGGGCAACACAAAATCAATGGTTGAGATTGATTTATGTTTCTTTCAACGACCATGATCTTGTTGTAAAAACACAACATAATTAATTTAATTCAAATTAATATATATCGATAAATAAATATAATTAATTTAAAATTAAATTAATTAATTAATCTGGGAGATAATGAGAAGATTGACCTTATCCCAAAACAAAGGGGAGAATGGGTATATCTCCTCAACATCTCATGAGATCTCATTATCTGATGAGATCTCATTATCTCATCATATCTCTAAGATTTACAACAATACTTGTTGTAAATTATTACACAAGAATAATTCATAATATTAATGTAAATATTGCAATCATGCCATTGGAAAAATGGGAATCACATTCACATCCCAAAACAAAATATAAATTATATTTTCAATTAATTATCCAATGTGAATCCAATTCACATTAATAATTATTTAACAAATATAAATCACAATATGCTCTCTCTAATATTTTATAAATCACATTTATAATATATCTGATTAATATGGATAGTGTTATCCACATTATTCATATGCATGATAATTAAATCACATTTAATCATCTTGGATATCTATTCTCACTTGCCCAAATAAAATGAATCACATTCACATTATTCACATCTTTGATAACTAAATCACGTTTAATTATCTCATATAATTCTCCCAATAATATGAATCAAATTCATATTATTCATGATAATTAAATCACATTTAATTATCCATTTTCTCAATGCTAAGATACATATATCAACAATGAAATTATCCATGAACTCTTTCAAGGATAATGTGCTTTCTCCGCGGATACTTAGAGATAAGGGTAGGGCGATTGTATTGTTCCATGTATAGTGACTTGGATATTGAGATCACATCTCAAATCCAGATCTTGCGGACCTCCCATAAATGCTTGATTAAATCAAGACAGTAGATCTAATCTTCTGATTGCATCTGAATCACATTCAGACCAAGGTCCATCAGTTGGACTAAGATCAGATTACTTCTCTACGAGAGGAGTCACTAAAATCCAGACTTATTTCATTACTCCCTCAGAATGGAAGCGTCATGGTTATACAATCCTTTACGTTCACATCACCCTCAGGTATTCCTAATACCTATATATCCTGCATACTGGAAGATCCATAACAAATTCGAAGTTTAAATCTCTTTTAGACTGTCTCCTTCAGGATTTTATCATTAAGATTCTCATTCAGTCATTGGGAGTCGGTATCGATCATATACTTTCCAAAAGCATATATCATACCAAGATGTTGATCATGTACTTTCCAAAAAGCATATATCAAACCTTACAAATTCAGTCAAGCTTTTAAAGCGAGACGACCACGTGTGGAATTTGCTTCTTCTCAATATCTCATGAGTGAGCTCATGTCTTTGGATTCTGTAATGAACATGTATGATCTCTTTGAGAGATCGTATTACTCATATGCCCTTGCATGTACACCATCGCATCGTGGTATAGACCTTGGTTAGGTCATCAACCTATTGGTCTTCCAAATGTACATACTCAAATATATAGTAATACATCTGTCTCCGGACAAAGGATGCGTGCCTATATCGTAACAGCATACGACATAAGTCTTTGGTTATCTCGATCTCGTTAGGTCAACTCTTTGACCTAACTAATTTGACACCTCCGAATCTCTATTCCCATGCAGAGGACTGATTTAGCTGAAATTCAAGGGATCTAAATGGTCCACACAAGGTGGGACTACAATCGCTGTGGCGACCCTCAATGAATCCAGAACTAAAGTCAACAATTAACCCACGATATGAAATCAAACAAGGACAAGCAAAAGTGGAGTTAAAATTTATATTAACTCTACGAAAATGTGTATAGTGTGCAAGTGTGTAGAGTGTCGAACTCAGGAAGCAAACAGGATAGAACAAGGCAGGAAAGCACAAAGATCAAAGTGAATGTGGGATTTTGCCTATTTATGCTATGTTTTTGTGGATTTATAATTTTTTAATTTTTATTATTTAATTATTAATTTTGTATTTTTGTATTTTGATTTTTAATTTACTGATTTTATATTTTATTTTTATATTTTATATTTTTTATATATTTTCTTTTTCAATAATAGAATATATATACAATAAAAGAAAAGAGGGGATAAGATATTTATAAAAATAAGTAAAATAAGTCAAAAATTAGGAAATAAAATGTTTTTGGTCTTTCTATGGTTTTATAATATTTTTTTATTTTTGAGGAATTTTCAGAATATTTTTGTATTTTTAAAAGCCAAAATATGATAAAATAGTGAATAAAGGTTCTGGCCGAAATTAAAATACAGAAATAAAATAGCAAACAGGGTGAAAATTATCAAATTAATTTTTATATATAGATAAGAGGATAAGGAAAATTCAGAGACAGAAAACACAATTTTTGGAGTTTTTAATATTTTTTTTAGATTTTTATGAAGATTTTGAGAATTTTGCTATTTTTAGGAGTTTTCTTTTGTAATTTTCAGGGATTTTTGGTCATAAAATAAAAGAAACTAAAGCACACAAAATATATTTTTTGGGAATTTTTTAAAGTCTTTTTATAATTTTTATGAATTTTTTAATGCAAATAGGAGCAACAATGCATGTTCTTGATTTTTAATAAATATGAAAATGCAATAAAAAGGTAATGCAAAAATATAGCGTTAGACTACAATGCAACAGGAGTCTATGGTATTTTTTTGGTAATTTTTTGAGTTAAATTGATGCATGAAATAAATGCAAACATCCAAGCAAAAATACAAGGCTAGCAAGGGCATAAATATAAATACACAGAAATCCAAGGGCCTACTTGCAATTTTTCCAAAAATATATAACGTTAAATACAATTTTCTAGACTAAAAATAAATACCCAAACCCGGAGGGGGTTCGCTACAAAATGTCCAACTCACACGGGCACATGACCTGGGAGGGGTATTTTTGCAATTTTACAAAGTTCCAGGGGTTCAGATGCAATTTACCCAAAATAATACAACTTAATTAAAAAGTTCTTGGACTGAAACGAAATAAACAAACCCCAGGGGGGTCCCTGTAAAATGTCCACCACCCCACATGCACGGGTCACGTGAGGTGACGTGGACTGGACCTAAATGCAAATATGCAAACTACAAGGGTCTAGATGCAATTGTTACAAAAATATTTATACTGCAAATAAAAGTTCATGGACTAAACATAAAATGCTAAAATGGCGAGGGTGTCGGTGCAAAATACCCACGCCTAAATCCTCGTGCACGATCGAACGGTGGAGGACCGCTCACTTATCCACGTGGCGCACACACGATTCGGTGATGGTCGGCTGAGATCAGATCTGGCGAAGAGATGGACAGTCGATGCGGGCTCAGATCGGACGGCTGACGATCAAACTGGAGCTGGGCCCTGATCGGACGGTGGAGAGGTAGCGAAGAAGAACGATGAAGAATGCCGGCGAGGCGAACTTCTCCGACCTAGATCTTGGGCCTCCGGCGATGGCACGGGCTCAAAATCGGTCAGGAGGCTCCTGGGAGGTCGCTCTAGGCTCTGGAGGACTCAGCGTCGTCGGAGATGCTCTGTGGCGCTGGCGCAAAGGCGGCAGAGCTTCGAGCTCCAGGTATCTCCGGCGAGCACTCCAAAATGTGCTCCAGGTGCTTGGACTATGCTTCGACCTGCAAAAAGTGGTGAAGGGGGCCAGGGCAAACTGCCTGGACCCTGTGGAGGCGTAGTGGAAGTCGGAGATGGTCAGTGGAAGGCGAGGGGGGCTTCAGCCGGAGGTGTGCTCCGGCGATGAGCGATGGAAGGCGAATCAATGAATGGAACTCGGATATTTTTAGGGGTTTTTGATCTTGAAGCTAAGGGAAATACAATGAAGCAAAAAGAAAAGGGAAAAGGGCAAACCTCGAAGGTGGAGGACCTGAGGTAGAAGAACCTCGATGCCAGAGATGGCGGAGGTGGTGGAGATGCCCGAGCCTTCCTCGACTCACCTAACAATAGGGCGGTGGAGCTGTCACCTCCGTCTACCCGTAGAGCGCGAAAGGGAGGAGAAATGGTGGCCAAGAAGAGTTCAAAATTTGGCTCGAAGGTGGTGGGTCAGATATGTACAAGGTGGTGGCGTGAGTTTGGGAGCAAGAACACGCGCAAATGATGAAGATCTGGGGAGATCTGAAGGCTCGGCGAGGATCAAGGATGTATAGAGATGAATTCCCAAGAAGGAATCGAGGGAAGAAGATGCAAGGATGAGGCTCGGAAATTGGGTGAAATCGGGCTCAAATCGGGCTGTCAGAAGCTTGCAGGCCTCGGTCAGGGAGTTGATCGAGGTCAACAAGCGACCGCACCTGGTTGGTCCACGTGGACCAACCAGGAAATTCAGAGCCAAAAAATGTTTGTAAAATCGAAATAAAAAGTAAATGAATTTATTAATTTTCGATTAAAAAATAAAAAAATGTTTCTTATTTTATAAATAATTTTTTGGTGATTTTTATTTATTTTTATGAGGTATATAATTACAAGTTACCTTTTATACACTATATAAGTATATATATCTATAAATTTTACTATTTTATTTTTATTTTGTATATTTATTTTATCTTTTTATTCTGATTTTAATATACATATTTATCATAAATAATATTTATAAAAATATAAAATTATAAAAATGATGAATAATAAATAAAATAAATATTTTAATTTGTACAAGTATACAACAGTAGTCCAAAACTCAACTTTCAAACCGTAGCCCCGCCAAATGCGAAACCACCACCATTAAATAGCTTATTTTAAAGTATATACAATTAAAGGTGAGTTTGATGCATTTGGAGTTTTTATTTGTGAGATACAGATCTGGGAAGTTGGGATTCTGGAATTTTATTCAGATCATAACTTTTTATCTGTACATTAATTTTGAGTGAAATCAATTTTGTATTTTCTTATATTTAATTATCTACAACTTTCATGTACAAAGTTTCTTTATTTGATGTACAAAAAGTGGAACCAAAAATAGGTCCCAAAATGAATAAAAAATGAATAAGAAACAAAGGTATTTTTACTGGTATTCTGGCCCTTATCTCCCCCTACTTTATTCCTTGTCGACCTAATCATCAAGATGCCTAGGTCTCAGGGTTTTGGTAATAAAATATTTACAATATTTTATTCTTTTTCTGTTCTTTTATTTATTCTATAATTTTGGCTTTAATTACAGTATTTTATACACTATTTACATACACATGCATGAATGCTAAGATGCTCTAATTAAGGGTATTTACACGCATTTGCTAGGGTTTTTGAGGCCAAAATGATAGAATAAAGATGATGAAATGTGGATTCATCTAGGACCTACATTAAGAGGTCGGTCAGATATCAGCCAAATGAGAAAGGATTGTCATATCCTACTCAGGCTGGAGATCATCTCTTAACAATCATTTGACGGTGCTTAATGAGTCCTCAATCTAACTCTTTAGATATTCATCCAAGCACCAGCCTCTATGATTCAATAATTGAATCAATGGTTGTATGATCATTAAGATGGCTACGGTACATAACACTAATTAAACTAAGGGACCTATTATGCAAATTAGTTATTCTTCATTTCAGATCAGGGAATGATATTTGCAATAACATTTATTGCTTAATGGCTCGTCGTGAGCTCGCATGTCCAACAACCCTAGCCCCCAAGACTCAGTCCCCATGATGACTTTGTCGACAAAGAAAAAAAGTATGGAAAGATAGGGCAGCCAGTTGTATATATCACACAGTATAAAAACCCTAAAAAAATAAGACAATAATTACCTTTTTGGGACCTATTTTATTCTTTATTTTTTTACACTCCAAATCAATAAAAAATTTACATAAAATTTGTAGATAAAAATTTGTAGAAAAATACAAAATTTATTTCATGTAAAAATAAATCAAATTGTACATTGTACACCCAGAATAAGAATTCAAAATCCAAACATCCCAGACATGTATCTCCTCCACATGAACTCAAAATATAACTAAATCACTTTAAGTGTATATAACTTTTTATTAGCTATTTAATGAATGTGTTTCATTTAATTTGGAGTTAAGATGCAAAAGTTAGGTTTGGGACCCTTATTGAACTATATACTTGAATAAAATATTAATTTTATTAGTTATTTATATTTTCATTATTTTAAATTTTTATAATTTTGTAAATATTATTTATAACTTATGTGCATATTTAGAGTGCAATAAAACCATAAAGAAAATAATATAATAAAATAGTATATAAAAATACATAGATGAATATACTACACTTATACCTATATAATAGGTACCTCTATTTATTTAAGTGTACAAATAAATTCATAAAAATATAATTAAAAATATATATATGTATTTAAATATGTTATACATTTATATATTATGTATATCAAAAAAATTAAAATACAAAATAAAAATAAAATATTCAAAACATAGGTCAATATACCTGTACTTATACTTGTAAATAATAACTTCTACTCAAATAATAAATAAAAATAGGTAATAAATGTTACATAAAATTAGGAATATTTCTCATGTTTTTATAAAAAAAAATTAAAACTTGTTATTTTATATTTTTTTCCAAGGCATTTTCACCTCGTTCTCTGAATTATAACTCAACCTCCCACGCCATCATCGCCTCGAGCCCTCCATATATTTGATCCTCCTACATTTGTCATCCTCATTGACTACTCTTCCTTGACCTACCACCACCTCTGTCCATGCAATCTCACCTCAAAAATGACCAAAAACTTGCATATAAATAAACCACCATATCACTTTTGCAAGTTTTGATTTCCTTTTAGTCGATCTCAGCCCCTCAGAGTCTGCCCTAGAGCTTCATCTTGGTGACAGCAAGGCGGAGCTGCCTTTTGCAGTAAGGAAGAGTGGCGGACAAGGAGATCCAACATCTTCGACAAAGCATCGTCGTGAGGTTCTAATCTGTGGTTCCATCCACATTGAGACCCATTTTCCTGCCATTTCTAGGTAATTCTTTAGCGCAAATTTTAGTTCTACATTTAGTTTGCCATTTAGTCTAGTGGATTAGAATAGAATCCAAATCTTGTGTACACCTAGAGATTGAGCTCCATGCCAATTTCACTTGTGCCCTGACTTTAAACCGTCTCACTTTTCACCCATCATCCTCCTCTTCGCATTCTCCACCAGTTTGACTCATTTCCCCCTTTGATCCTACAAGGATTCAAGGGAATTAAATCTTCCCTCTTTCATCCCACCGGATCTGCACCCACACCATCATCCACGAGGTGTCAAGCCTATATTTCTAGGTTGAGAGGTGGCTCTCAAGCCACCTAAAGTTTTTGTGTAGGAACCCAACCTCACGAGGCACCTTGAGAGGGGAACCGAGGATAAGAAGATCCAGGTGGCCTGAAGCTTTCTTGACTCGCCAGATCTCTACTGATGAGATCTAGAGTATCTGGAGGCACCTGCTGACGTGGAAGGGCACCAGGAAGACGAAGCACCCCTCGGCGAGGAGAACGGAGCTCGGACGTTGCTAGAATCAACAATCGAAACTCAAAGAACCAAGTGTTCTCCCGAGTTCTTCCAGTGGACCTGAGCACCGTCGGATCAAGAACAAGGGCCCAGGTCTAATCCTAGCCCTTGGTTCTAATCGAAACTATACGTGTTACTAGCCACCAGATCGTTCATGTGTCGAGCAGTGAACGTTTCGATCCTCGAGCATTTAAGGGTAAATTTTAAAGCATCCTCACCGCCATTTTGTAATTTATTAGTAGTCATGTAAATATTTTGTGTTTTTTAAAAACTTGTGGACAAATTTCATGTATTCCCTCATATATTTTTCATATTGTAAGTTAGTCCACCGCCACGTCACACGCACATGGCGGCCTACGTGCATGGGAATTTTGCAGAGAGGTCCTCGTGGGGCTTATAATTATGTTTTAATATTAGAACTTTTAATATTAGTTGAAAAAAATGGGTATTTTTTATTTTAGATCCAGACCTTTCTTTTAATTGCAAATATGCCCCTTTCAGTTCAAGTATTTTTGTATATGTTTATCTAATTTTTATAAATACCATATATGCTCTAAAAATTGTGAAAATATAGGATGAGGTAAATGGATGCATGCTTTGTCACGCCATGTAATTAGTTTTGTATTTTATGCCATTTTCCTATTTATTAAAAATCAGATAGTGCACAGATATTCCCTGTTTTCCTTACAAATCCAAAAAATATAAAATCATGTTTAAAAATTCACAAAAAATAGTTTGTGTTTATTATATGATTTTGTACACCAATCCAAAAATCCTAAAAATAGCAAAAGAAAATGATAAAATCGGAAAAGCTCCAAAATTTTATGAAAAAATATAAAATTCTTCAAAAACTCCAAAAATATTTATTCAATTTGTATTTTTATTTACACATATTAAGATTTATTAAAAGTGATTTTTAAAAATTTTGATTGATTCTTTTTGTTATTTTTAAACCCCAAATCAATTCGACCTATTTATTTATCTTGTTTTGGGATATTTTGGAATTTAAAAATATTTAAAATGAGAAAAAATACTTAAAAATCACAAAACAGTAGAAAAATATAGAAAATACAAAAGCATTTTATTTTTCCATTTTCTACTATTTTTATCTATATTTATAATTATATTACCCTATAATGTATTATATATCAATATATAGTTACATATAAGTTATAATAACCCTCTTTATTATAAATTTACAATTATTTTAAAATATAAAATTAAAAATATATATAAATAAAATAATAACTAAAAACCCACAAAAACCTAAGTAAATTGTGTGCATATCTATATACATATATACTATTTTATTTATGTGTAAATAAAATACCCGTGCTACCATGTGTGTTCCCTGAGTTTGATCCCTACCTGCTTGTCTATTATACACTTGTTTGTAGGGTATAATAAATTTTGATTCACACCGGCTTATTCATTGCTTAATATTAGTGTGTGGGTTGATTGTTGATTTAGCCACCTGAGTTTCGTAGGCTATCATCTCAGCGAATCAATGGTCCCGCCTTGTGCAGACCATAAGACAATACCTAAGGGTTTGGTTTGCTATTTCAAATGGCATCATTGTTGGGGAGAAACGAATCGTAGCACATTTTGTATATAGTTGCACATTATTTTTCTTTGTTTTCTGCTTACTTTATTTTGATAATTATTTGATTGTTTTAATCCATGCTTTCTTGTTGATCTTTCTTGGGAGGGATCGCTTCGCGACAACTATCTCTTAGGAGGTGGACGCACCTGAGATGAGCAGAGGTCGGCCTTCTACTTGTGTGCCAATCAGGAGAGAGCAGAAGAGAGGAGCAAGGAAGAAGGAGAAGAGCAGACCGGCCTTATAATTTTTTATTTTCATTTTGTGAGAGAGATTTTTTATTTTTATAACTTAATTTGTAATAATTTCGACACTACCATACATAGCGAGGTCCAGTGCCCGGGTGTCTATTCACATGGGGGTCTCATCGCGGTTTTTCGTGTTTTATTATCCTTATTTTATTTAAATTTCACATGTTTTGAGCTTTCTTGCCTTTGTTTCATTTGTTTTGTGAAATGAGCTCGTAGACATTAGGATTGCTTTCACGATAAAGTAGGTTCAAACTCCTAATAGAAACATGCTCCTATAATTTTTTACATTTGGATTTATTGAAATGTAATTGTTGATTTTTTATACTTGAGATCTAGCTCTGAGAGAAGCTCTATACAGTGCTTGCAGGACCCATTGTGGCGGGCACCGATGAGCTTCCAAGACTGGACTTTTCTATCCCATTTCTGAATAATTAGCATATGGTTCTTCACATTTAATAGCAATTCCTGTTTATGGTGATTTCTACCATTTTCATATCATCATATAGTATAGTTTTATATATTCTGCATTGCATCCTACATGGAGAGAGTTGGGAAGCACTGTAAGTAATTCTAACTTTGCATGCATCGTTAGTCACTAAGGCAATATTTCCATCTTAGTGACAGCTTGCACGACTTTTCTGCTTTCTCCCCCTATGTGTATATATAACTTAGGACTTAAAGGAAAATACAAAAAAATAGTTAGGTGGCTTGCTCTGAAAAATACTCAAAAAATTGAAAACCCAAAAATAAAAAAGGGACTACTAAATAAACTTTAACCCAAATTAAAATCAGTAATGGACATAATTGTTTTGGGTTCATAAAGACCTCATTGCTTTCAGGTACACTCCATACTGAGTGAGGCATGACCCTTAAGGATTAGAGCCCAAATCCCAGATGGTGTCGCTTTGATTATCACCTGAGACGGTGAAGTATTGGCGCTTCTATAGTACGTAACCGAGTAGGGCATTGTCAAGCACGATGTTCTCGCCTTGTGTGGAGCATCCAACTTGGTCCGAAGTACTGAGCATAGGCCATCCCCTCACGAGTGTGTATGTCTCATCGATTTGCGTTCGAGTAGGTCCTTGCACGCTTACTAGTGATTCTATTGCGAGTGAGGTCTGAAGTAGTGGTTTTCCTATTGGCTTCCTCTCTTATTCTTTTGCTGAGTAGCCCCTTAAGCACAAGATTTAAGACCTTTCAGTGTACAGATCACATGTTACAAAGTAGGTGGAATAAGTACAAGGCACTTGCTTGGCAATACGCACACTCCTATAGGTTTAGCGTACTTAAGGACTTGTTAAAAGATTTTCCTGCAATACAACCATAAAATTGAAAAGATAAACAATAGCAGAACTCTTGTGGCTTCACTTGGGTTGTGTTGTTCAATTCAAAACTCGTATGATGTTTGTTTGTTTAGATTAAGGTCCAAAGATCAAGTCCCGCACATTTTGTGCCTTTTCATTTTCATCCATTTTATTCCTCATTTGACCCTTTTCTCACTTTGAGCCTTCTATTGTTTTGCACTCCCTTTATTCCTTGATTGACATTGTATCCTCCATCCACTCTTGATTTTCCTTTTCATATTTGAGATGGTGACTCATGGATGGCTTAGTCGGGACTCCGTCGACACCTACATCAATTCCATGCGCTCTCCTTCTCCAATAATTTGGGGTGATTCTCGAGAACCCGGTTCGGACTCTACAAGCCAATCTCTAGACTTCCCGTAATCTTCAATAATCTGGGATCACTCTTGTCCTGAACTCTTCCCATTTTGGATGGTTATTGATTTCACTCCTTACACCTCACCGTCCTTAATGAAGTTTTATGTTGATCTTAACATAGACCGATTCATCACATCTGCTTCAATATAGACTGATCTGGGCATCATTCCATGTACAGATTATGAGCCCGATATGGAGCTAGAGATTGTGTTGGACTCGGACTCAGATTCAGAGAAAGAAATGGCTCCCGAAGGAAACGGGAATGGACTGCAGCCATATCAGAGCCAACAACCGGATCAGAACATCATGAATGCCAAATATTCTTGCCTCTATTCATACAATCCATCAGAAGCTTACTGACCAGTCTTTAGCACAGGTCACTTTCCGGGACATGCTCAATGACCTGAGGAGAGGAAGAGAAAATCCCCAAGGAGGAGATGAGGAATATAGAATAGATGGACCCTGTGGAGGCCCAGCAGATGAAGCCAGAGGGGACCAAGTCAACTCTCAAAGAGACCTACAACCCTATAGAAGGACAAGTCACTGAGCGGATCCAAATTCCAGCGATCCGCGTACATTTCGAGTTGAAGCCTCAACTCTTGGTGCTCCTACCCAACTTCCACGGAAATACGAATGAAGAACCTTATATCCATTTGCAACAGTTTAAGCGCATTTTGGTACAACTCACTACCCTGACATACTGTTAGGAGTAGTCAAGATGATGACATTCCCACTCAGTCTACAGGACAAAGTACTTCATTGGATCGGTCACTTGGGGAAAGTCATCACTACATGGCAAGAGCTTAAGTCTCCCTTTCTACACAAATATTATCCTCTTGAGCCACTTAATCAGATATGTGCCTGCATAGCCAACTTCACCCAAGCCACACAAGAATCCATTCATGAAGCTTGGGAGAGGTTTACAAAGTTGCAAGAGAAATGTCCTGATCATGACATCCCTAGGACCGTCTAACATTTCTTTGGGGGACTAATAATTGAAAGTCGGAAGCATGTGGATGTCACTTGTGTCAGCTCACATTTCAACAAAGACAAGGATGTTGTTTGGCATATCATTGAGGAAATGGATAAAGGAGAGGTTGCCTTATCTTCGTCTCATGCATATCAGTGCCAGTCCTACACTCTCCAGAAACTAGTTCATATGGCATCTTCCCGTGAGTCGAATAGGGACGAGAGCTCCAACTTGAGCATCAAAGGGAGCCACTTGTCCAAGGTGGATATTATAGAGAAATGATTACATGACCTTGAGAAACTATTCGTTATAAATCAGAGGACACAACATCTGGATAAATTGGACAAGATCACTAAGCAGCTGGAGCTTTGTTGGTTAGCACAATCAGCTCCTGCAATTCCATGTCAGCATCAGCTACCACTCCCGTTGAGTCAAATGAACAAGCCTCTCCACAGCCTACTCAGTCGAGTCAACCACAGCCAACGGTCCAGCATGTATATTACATGCAGGCACCCGGGCCAACATCTTCGTAACAGCTGGTAGTCTACCAGTTTGAGCTCCAGCCCGTGCAGGATCCATGTTTCCCTCCTCCACTTCTCATTAAAGAGGTGAATGGTGTATGGGCTAATGATGCACAGCCGGCCCATCCATGTGGACCCCGCAGGGTTAGTAGTCTGGCAATCTCTGTTCCATCAACAGCAAGGAGGGAGATTTATCTAGAACTAGTCTCAACACCACCAGCAATCTCTGCCATACCAGGTCAATTGGAGATAAAATCAATACCAACAATCGTAGTACCATCAGTACCAGCAGAATCAGCAGTACTCGGTTGTTCCATATCATAACCAACCTCCTTAACAGTATCACCAACACCACCTTTCTCCTCACTACCAAAATCAGTATTCCCACTCGTAGCCTCCACACCATTCCCAGTATCAGCATGTTCAACACGTTGAACCATCAGAGGTTGCTTCTGTGAAGCCCACCTTGGATTGGCTGGCTCAGCTAGTGAAAAGCCTAGCAGAGATGAGCCAGAAGCTTGACGACTTCACTGTCTCCAAAACTCCCATTCCAGCGTAGGTAGAAGCAAACCCCAATAATTTTAGGAAGAAAGAGCAAGTAGTCTATGATGTTCTCTCCGATCTAGCAGAGTCAAATGTGCATGATTTGTTTTTATCTAATGTCGTCACTCTCAGAAGAAGTAGGATCCTGCAGTCGACAACCACCGTGAAGGGGAAGAAAAAAGCTTCACCAGACAAATCATCACCTTCTGCATCAGACGATCCAACTTCTGGGCTGGGTGAATAAGAAAAAGACGGAGGAGAATCACCACAAAGAAAATACCAAAAAATCAGCAAAATCGAAAACACAAAAAAGATAGCACCATCAGAAGTAGCCGGAGCACCAACCAACCAGCCTTGGAGGAAACCGCACCTGCAGCAACTCTGATGCCAATCGATGGTGTTCCGCCTGTAGATTTTGGATGCCCACCTTTCTTGGATGACCTGCTCATTTTAGTCATCCATTTCTACACCTAGATGTGGGCACAGATTTTGATGTAAATAAGAAACTATTTCTTCTGTTGCTTTCGATTCTGTAAATATTCCATTTCCAGATACTTTGAGAAAATCCAAAAAAATAAAATTTTGAAAAATGCCATGTCCAATCCTGATGTTGTTGAGATTATTCTGAATCTTGTACTTGAAATACCCTTGCTCAAAGCCATCAAGTGCATGCCTAACGTCAAGAAAGGTCTGAAAGAATTATGTACCTCAAAGAGACAGTTGCGTAGAGCTCGTGAAAGAAATGTCAAGCATATTCTGACCATGGCTACAATAAACTCAATCAACAATCTCTCAACCAAGAAGATGGACATGAGAGCTCCTCTAGTCATATGCTAGATGTTCGATAAAGAGTTCGACTGAACTCTCCTCGATAGTGGATCCTCAATCAACCTGATGCACACTTCACTACTCAAAGAATTTGGGTTGCTACTGCTCAAGTATACTAGAATGATTATGCAGTTCGCAGACACATCCATCAAGCAGACCCGAGGCATTCTAGAGGATGTCATCGTCACCATTCAGGGAATGTAGTTCCCTATGGACTTTAGTATTCAACATGTACACCTCAACCCCACTACTTCATAACCCGATAATACTTGGATTGTCGTTCCTTCGAATAGCTGAAGTAGTGGTGGACTATGGCACCAGACAGATCATCTCCCGCTATAGCAGCGATAAGGTGCCCATTGAAATGATCCAAATGCTGAAATCTTCAGCATCTACATCAGATGAGAGCAAGCCAACAGAACCGAGAACAGATTACCGTGACTTTCTGGCTAAAATCTGTGACACAAATCTTTTTTATGAATGACATCAAAACCTATGAATTCCTCTCCACAGGGGAAAGAATGGACAACACAGATGAGTTACTGGATGTCCTTGATGTTGAGATTTTTGCTGAGTTGCCTGATGAATACATCTATGGCCACCTGCCTTTGGCAGAGCAAGAGGAAATCATTGAAAATTTCTGTGAATAAGATTCTGTGCTAGAATAATTTTGTGCAGCATTGGATGTTGAGACCACAATGGCAATGGTGGACACACTACAGCTGAAAGATTCGACACCATCACCTTGTACAGTAGCTGAAGTCACCACAAAACTGAATCAAACACTGCTTGAACTCAAACCATTTCTAACAAACATGAAATATGATTTCCTTGTGGGTGTCGAGAACATGTTCCCCATACTTATTAATTTACAACTTACTGAGGAACAAGAATCTTGTCTGCTCGAGGTTCAAGAAAGAAATTGCAAGGCGATAGGCTAGAAAATTTCAGATCTCCATGGGATCAACTCCTCACTATGCTCGCATCACATATACCTTAAAGAGGATAGCAAGCCTTCTTGAGAGTTTCAATGAAGATTAAATCCAAATCTACGGGAGGTTGTGATGAATGAAATAACAAAATGGTGTGATACAGGATTCATATATCCCATCTCCGACTGGAAATGGGTGAGCCCCTTACATGTTGTGCAAAGAAGTCATGGATCATCATGGTCAAGAATGACAAAGGAGAGGAGATCGCAACCAGAGTACCGACATCTTGGTGTGTTTGTGTGGACTACAGATGCATGAATCTAGCGACCAAGAAAAATCATTTCCCGCTTCCCTTCATCGACCAGACCGTCAAGCGATTGGTTGCAAACGAATATTTTTGTTTCTTAGATGTTTACTCTAATTACAGCCAAGTTGCCATTGCACTTGAAGATAAGGTGAAAACTGCATTCACTTGTCCATTTGGGACTTATTCCTTCTACAGAATGTCATTTATGTTGTGCAGCGCTCCAGCGACATTCCAGCGATGTGTGTTGGTCATATTCGTAAATATGGTTAGAAGTTGTCTTAGATTTTCATGGACGACTTCTCGATCTACGGAGACAGCTTCGATCAGTGCCTATATTATCTAGACCGAATTTTGAAGAGATGATGTGAAGTGAACCTTGTGCTCTCTGGGAGAATAGCTATTTCATGCTGACTTAGGGTATTGTGCTAGGTCATGTCATATCAAAACGTGACATGGAGGTAGACCTTGTGAAGGTGTACGTCATTTCTAAACTCGAGCCACCTACAAATCTGAAGCAAGTCAGGTCATTCTTAGGACACGTCTCTACCGACGATTCATCAAAAATTTCAGTAAAATAGCATGACGGCTAACTAAACTTCTGGGCAAGGAGGCATATTTTATCGTTGATGATAGAGTCCTCCAGACATTCAATCAGCTGAAAGAACTGATCACCCAGGCTCATGTCCTTCAACCGCCAGATTGGTCTCTCATGTTTGAGATCATGACAAATGCATCTGACTACGCCATTGGAGAGGCTCTAGGACAATGAAGAGATAATCTTCCATTTGCAATTCACTATGCTAGCAAGACTTTATATGAAGTTCAGAAAAACTACATTGTCACTAAAAAAGAGCTGCTAGCAGTCATCTTTGCCCTGTGAAATTCAGATCCCACTTGCTTGGATCCAAAGTGATTGTGTATATAGACCATTCTACCATCAAGTACTTGAAATCCAAGAAGGACGTTGAACCGAGACTTATTAGATGGATCCTTCTACTCCAGGAATTCGATCTAGAAATCTGTGATAAACCTGGAGTTAAAATGTGGTGGCAGATCACTTGTCAAGATTACCAAAGCCGGAATCCATTCTGTCAGTCACCTTTCTCCCATGGTTTGTCAATATTGTGAATTATCTTGTATCCAAGAGAACTCCACAAGATTGGCCAAAGTTGAAAGTCAACAAATTGTCGGATATTCATTTCTATCAGTAGGAGGATTCGTGAGGGGCAGATTGTATCTAGAGGAGGTGCATTCCTCAAGAGGAAGTCCCAAGGTATCCTCGAGCATTATCAAGCCAGAGAATTAGGAGGACACCACTCTGAGAGAAGAACGGCAGAAAAGGTTTTACAATGCAGTCTTTGGTGACTGACTCTATTCAAAGATGTCGAAGACTTTGTTAAACATTGCACTGTCAGAGATGGAGTGTCACTATTGGAATGAGAGACACAATGCCCTTGAAGTACATTTAGATTTCAGGCGTGTTTGACGTGTGGGGCATTACTTCATGGGCCCATTCCCCAATAGTCAGGGTTTTGACTATATTCTGCTTACAGATGACTATGTGAGTCATTGGGTGGAGGCTATCCCAACCCGAGCCATTGACAATTGCACTGTCTGCCAGTTTCTGAAAGAGGATATTATTGCAAGGTTCAGGATCCTCAAAATTCTTATATTATATGGGGATAGCACTATTTCATTAGCATAGAGGTGAAGAAGTTAACACGGGAATTTTGCAGTGAACATCATGTCGCCTCTCCATACCACCCACGGTCCAATGGCCTGGTAGAATGTTCAAATAGGGAGATAAATACAATCTTGCTGAAACTTTTGCACCCCGATAGGAAGAATTGGTCACAACTCCTATATTTCATTCTTTGGGCCTATTAGACTGCCTACAAGTCACCATTAGGAATGTCTCCCTACTGCTTGGGGTACGGCAAGCCATGTCATTTTCCTGTAAAACTCATTCATAAATCTTTATGGGCAACAAATGTCTGTAATTTGGATTCCAAGAAGGCTGGAAAGAACAGAAAACTGGATCTAAATCGACTTCTCAAATTATGTGAGTATATATATATATGACAATAGCCTGATGTAGAAGTAGAAGTCAAGAAGTGGCACGACAAGCACATCCGATGCAAGACTTTCGAACCGGGTCAGAAGATTTGATTGTTTGATGCAATCTCGAACTATTCCCAGGGAAGTTGAAGAGTAAGTGGACCGGTCCTTTCATAGTGAAGCAGGTGTGTGATAATGGAAGCATTGTTATATCTGGTTTGTCAGCTGAAGAACAACCATTTGTGATCAACAGACAGTTACTAAAGCCTTATCTTGAGCACGATATATTTCTGTCTATGGTTGATTTGATTCAGGTGGTCTATGATGAAGAGCTTAAAGCCACAGCATCAGCACAATCAGACGAGGCCATCAAAAACATTTCTTATTAGTTAATCTTTTTTCTTCTTTTCATTTTCATTTTTCAAATTCTTTCTTCCATATTGCCCTCACCCCATTTATTTGTGATATACTTAGGCTACTTTCAGCATAAGTATAGGGGGGACCCGACTCAATCCAATTTCCCTCTATCTGTCTTCATATACTAAGGTCATTTTCTAACTTAGTATAGGGGGACCTCCAAGTCAGTTTTGCTATATCATCTTATATTTAACCGTAGATATGGCTTCATATCACTTGTGCTATGAGGACATAGCAAAGGTTAAGTATAGGGGGGAATATCGTATATTATTGTATATATACTTTAGCCATAGATCACATGTTAAAATTTTTGAAAATTTCTTTGCTAGGGTTTAGGTATGCTAGTGAACTGATTTTTGAATATTCTTTGTAAAAATATTTTTAAAAATTGAGGGATTAACATTTTCTAAATAAAAAATTACCTTTATTTAAAAATTCCATAAAAATCTGAAAAATTAAAAAATTTGTTTGGTAGAGACTCTGACTACTAGGCTTAAAAATGAGTATCTACTCTTCAGTGAGGGAACTACGGTGTCCCTTAGCAGAGTGGGTGGTTTAGAGGACACTTCCTATGGCTCTAACCTCAAGTAACATGAGTAGCCACTTAACGGGCCTTACTTACACCCATATTGGCTGGAAGTAGATGCAACTATTTATATAAGCATGGGCCAGTCATTATCTCTCTTAAGAAATAAAATTTTTGAAAATATAAAATTCATAAAATTTTGTATAAGATTAAAAAAATCACAAAATTCACTAACTAAGGAGTTGGTGTATTCTTGACACATTCACTATTACTCAAGGCTTGAGAATTTAAAGACACTTGGTTTCTGAGATCTGAAGAGACTGTGTTACCCAGCCTTAGTCATTAGGGTTTTGGAAACTTAATAATCCATACTTCCCTAATTTGAAAGATTTGAGCAATATATTGTACTCTTCATCTCTACCTTCTAAAAGATGTGATCAACACATCACTTTAACAATTGCATGATTGATAAGATGAGTTGAGTTATCACTTGAGGAACTAGGACTGGAGATTTGAGTTTAGACCCGATTTAATGATGCTCGAGGATGGGATAAAGTTAATGAAGGCTTCAAGAAACCCGAGTGTCAGCAAAAACCCTAGCCAATATGTGAACAAGTTCGCATGTTATCGTTTGATATCTACCTATGTGACGGGGTGTGATGAAACCTAATTAAATTGTTGATCAGTGTGCGCCAACTCTTGTAAAAGTCATATATCTAGACAAATAATGAAATGAAAATTTGAGAGAAGTTCTCCTCTCATAAAAAGTAAAGCTCAATCATTACAAATACAAATTCTATGAGCTTCCATCAAAGGCGAGTGCTCCCAACCATTTCAAAGTGTCCACTTGGACCAAATGCTATTAGGACTATGGAGTTGGGCTAGCACCAAAAAAGAGCTCTGCGTCATATAGTGATACAAGTATGAGTGTCGAAGGTATCTTAGATACTCAAAAGAGACACATCCCGATGTACTCCCAGGAAAACAAGTGCAGACGACTCCGAATTTTCTTGACGAACACATTGATCATCAAATAAAAAAATATATGTGTTGAGTAATAAGGCACTCGAGAAGCCCCTTGTTCCAATGGGAGGGAGAGAAAAATAAACACAATCCTATACCCTCCATCATCTGGACATCCATCTACACTTTCATATTTGACGAACTAATGAGACGGTTGACTGAAGCAAGAATCGACTTATTCTCTGGTGTTGAGGATTAGGTCTATAGGAGAATCTCTTGGACTGGAACCTTAGGTGACATCTCGACTGGGCTCTCATGATTGCAGTACACTAATTAGCATATCCTTATATTTTATTTACAAATAGAGAGTCTGATAATTAGAGAAGTTGGATTCCTTTTGACTAGAGAACGGTTGAGCCCAGAATTTTTGGATCACTAAAATAAAGTGTCTTCGATGAATTGAGCTTTGAAAATCTACATGCACTGTCAGGAATTAATCCAACTCCTTCATTCTTTAGATGCTCGAGGACGGGCATAGTTTAAGTATAGGGGTATGATGAATTACTGTTGGATCATCATTATTCTCTATTTTGTTCTCGAAAAATAAGAACCTCATGAAAAATCTTCATTAATTTTGCATCTTTGCAAATAAACCTATCTCTTGTAATTAACACTAAAAAGCTAACCTTAATTTATTGTATTTAATACTATCACTTCTCTATATAGTTATTTTGGTTACAAAAAAATTAAAAAGACAAAAAATATCAAAACCACAAAAAATAGTGTTTTTACCTATTAAAAATACTCCCAAAATTTTACCTATGCACAAATGACATCTTTTGGATTTTTGACCAACATGAAACTTGTAGATCTCATCAAGATCTACAACTTTCATGTTTTGACTTTTTCCTAGTTCAACATCTAATTATTTGTTTTTTATTTTCTCTCTATTTTCCTATTTGAACTAATTTCATTGGGCCAAGTGGCGCCCTCTTGGGCCGCCATGCGGCCCGCTTTTTCTACGCCACGCACCCCTCATCCCCACCGTCTGAAGTGATCCTAGATCAGATTTACGTCGATCATCTCCCCTCACCTCTCCATCGTTGGATCTTCACTTCTGGATTCAATCCTAACCGCTCCCTTCAGTCGTTCTCTCAGCCACACAATTGCCTCTTATCTTGCGCTCCAACACTACCCACGTGGCACGATACCTTCCCCCATATGTCTCTCTCCTCAGCCGTTCAATCTTGCCCCCATATCCCATTTAGACCACAGATCCATGCCCTCTTCCTAACTGCTGGATCAGATCTCTAGACCCGATCCCCATTGCTCCCTTGCGCCCACTTCATGACCATTGGATCGTGATATCCAAGTCCTCAACCCATCGTCAACCTCCAAATGCCTCCCGTTCCAGGAATTATGTCTGATGAAACCTTTGCCTCCTTTCCATTTTTGCCACCTAATCTGATCACCTCTCCACCTCCTTCCACTGCCTCCACGTTGTCCTATCTGTTGTAATCTTCACGAGCCCTTAAATGGCCCCCTCCATCACTCCACATGACCAATACCATCGTTGCAAACCTCCACCACAACCACCCTAACACCTACACTCTGCCACCTATAAAACACCCCCTCCACAGTTGTACACCTCATCTACCAACCATGAGGTTGAGGCCCAGGCTCCTCCGCCCTCCTGTGACCGCGGAGGGCAGTTGTCGAGGCGATGACGACCTCCCAACCCCAGGTGTGATCCATGGTCGCTCCGGCCAAGTTGCGGTTGCCCTAGGCACTGTTGAGCATCGATGACCGGCTGCCTTCATCGTGCGAAGACCCAAGGACCGGTCAGATCCTTAGCCCAAGCCTCTCCCACCGTTGTTGACTTCTCCGATCAGGTAAGATTATATCCCTCGTCTCCTCTTCTTTTCTCTGATTTTTTTCGAGATGCATACTCACTCTCCTCATCCGTTAGACTCACCAATATACTCACTGGACCACCATCACCTTCACCGGTGGTCCAGATCACATCCTCTCTCTGTCATCATCTCAACCACCTCCACCCCTTTTCTCTCTGCTTCGTCGGAGAGGAACTAGTCGGTTCCCTGCCTTCTCTGCCCCTTGGACCCTCACTTCACTCATATCGCACAATTCGGCTATTCCCTAACGTCTCTTGCAGGTTAAGTCTTCAATGGTCAGAGTCCGCATAGCAGCTCTGATCTGGAGTAGACTCTCCAACGACGATGCACCGCCTCGCCTATCCAGAAGTCTCCACACCTCTGCCTTGATGCCATCTTCCTCGCATGAACGTTAGTTTCCTTCTCCAATCCTTGGAGGATCGCGGGAAGCAAGGCGGAGCGCCAAGCCCATCATTGGAGCCCGGTCCCCATCACCGTCGCAGGAGTCAGAGCTGATGAGCACGAAGAGAAAGTACCATCTGATCAGGATGATCGGACGGTCTAGATGATGCCCGAGACTCCATGCCCAACCTGCAAGCTCATACTATCCTAGCCACTGGCTGAAGCATCATCAACCGCCATGTCATCCACCGAAGATGCAGCCTTCCGAGCCTAGCCCCCACACGTGTTGCGCACATGAGCGGTTGGGTAAATTGCAGAGCAACCCCATGGGTTTTCAAGAATTACAATGAGGTCCAGGTATGTGTGCCTCACGTGCACTTTTGGAAATTTTGCAAAAAGACCCGTTGGTTTATGAAAATTACATATATGCCCCTGCATGCAAATGAATATTTATAAAAGGGACCCTCTAGTTTTCTAAAATTATAAATGGGTCCCTCTAGGGACCAATTTGTAATATTTATCTTTTATTTTCCATGCATTTTCATTACATTTATGCCCATGCATTATTTTTAGCATAACTTGAACATATTAACTCCAAATTGAACGATTTCAGTCTCATTTTGAAGCTTGTTTAATTGTCTTTCAAATGGCATAGATCATTTCATATTTTGACACTTATTACAAAGGCCATATTTTTATGTGCTTAGTGTCTCTTGCTCTTTTGTTCAAATGCCATTACTCATCTTTAATGCTCGATTTGACTCTGAATTTAATCATCTTTTTCTTACTCAATGATTTCACTATTTCTAGGCATACTTGTGTATCATTTCTCTGCTAGCATATCCTTCATATTGCATCTTGTTTAGTTGCATTTTAAATTCAAACAAAAATCGCATGCATCACTTGTCCTTGCATTATTTTATCTTCATGTCATTTTGCATATCACATCCGCATGAAGACCTAAGTTTAGAAGATAATCACTCATTAATTAAACAATAATTTTCGATAAATAGACTAAGATGCTCGTGTCCCTGTGTTTGACCTTGGCCGACTTGCTGAGTAAAATAACTTCCACATATTCGTATATGTGGTTTTTGATCGACCGACTTTCATCTACTATACTACAATTAGAGACAATTAAAGAGGCGATCTTCGCTTTCATCAACCTGTAAATAATAACTTGATCCTTGTAAATACATAGTGTAAATTCCTATAATAGAACTCTTGTCAATATTAAGATGCACATAATTATTTTCCAAAACTTTTTGTTTTGAAAAATCTCTAAAAATTTACAAATTAAAAATTCCAAAAACATTTGAAAAAACTTTTCAAAAATTGCATAAAATTTTGTAAAACTTTTCAAATCCAAAAAAAGTTCTTGAAAATTGCATCATAAAAATACTTTCTACATTGTGCATAGCATCTGCATTTTTCAGAATAACTTAGACAATTGAACATGTCCAAATAATGTCTGATGATTGGAGCTTGGAATAGACCTTAATACACTTAATTTCAAAGAAACCCATTAAAGATTGGAAATGGAGATATTTATGGTCATCTTGACTTAATTCTTTAGGTTCCATGAGACTATGTTCATAAGTCAATACAATATGACTAAATATAGCCCTTCATATCATCCGTAAGACTCTTGATATAATGACTTGATTGGAAACCTCATACCTAACACTTAGCACAACCCAGATGGATTGTTGAAATATATTGGAGTTTAAGTGAGGACTATGCAAGGCCTCTTCGTCAAGGGTGGCTCAGGAACCATTCTTGGGGATTACCAACATCGGTACTCTAACCCACTTCTTTGGTAACAACGATATCTAAAGACTGGAGATGGATTAAGGCAATGCTTCAGATGAGGAATGGTCTACCGACGTAACTTTTTCCAAGACCCCTATAAAATGGGTGGGAAAAAGATGTTATATCCATCGGGGCATAAGCGAGAATGCAGAAGTTGTATAAAGTCAACGAAAATATCCAAAGAAGCCTACACCCAAAAATTCCACTAAAAATTGAGCTTCAAAAAAGCCTGCTCCTTGGTGGAGAATCAGTTATGCTGACCAACATCACAAGGAAATGAAGACTACACTGGCCCATTAACACTTCTTTCCCCATTCTTCTAATGTCTTCCTTCCTCCATTCGATTGTAAAGATCGAGAGCACATGACTTAGAAGGGAATATTTGTCTCCACGAGGACGAGTTACCAAAAGATAAGATGCCTCAATAGTTCAAGGAATTTGTTTGGGGAGAGTTGAACAATTTCACACACATGGTTCTATCACTTCAAGGTAGCAAGAGTATGCGACTGAGAGGATGGTTCTGACCTGGCTGTGAATTGGAATGGATGATAGGAGTATGAAACCTAAGGGTTGTTGTGTCACACTTCCTGACTTCCATGTGGTTCCGAACACACCATTAATCCAAAGGCCTTCTCCGAGCTCCAAACTTTGACTTTGTTAAGACAAGTTTAAAAGTCAACAATTATTCCAAGTCGTTTCTTTTTCTTTTCTTTATTTTCTTTCATGCACTTATAGGCATAACCTAGCAAATGCAAGTATAGGGGAGTGATGAATTTCCATTTCATCACCTTTATTCTTTCATTTTGTCCTTAAATCCCTAGCTAAATGAATATATATCATTAATTTGCTAAAATATACATTCCTTAATTTATACGAAATACTGTATAAAATGTTATATATTTATTGTATTTAATTCAAAAATTAAAGAATAAAGGAAGAAAATAAAAGGAAACAAGACACCGTAGGTGTTGAGTGACCCTAGTCCCTGAGAATCAGTCTTCAAGATGACAAAATTGTCAAGGAATAAAGTAGGGGGAGATAGGGCGACCAATTGTACAGATCACACAGTTCTAAAAACCATAGAAATATAGGCCAATAATTACGTTTTTGGGACCAATTTTATTCTTTATTTTCATACACATCAAATCAATAAAATTTTTACATGAAAGTTGTAAATAAAAATACGTAGAAAAATACAAAAATTATTTCATATAAAAATAATGCAAATTGTACATTCTACACCCAGAATAAAAATCCAAAATTTCTAGACATGTATCTCCTCCATATGGTGTCATAATGTGCCAAAATCACCTTTAATTGTATATAACTTTTTATTAGTTATTTAATGAAGGTAGTTTCGCTTAATTTAAAGTTAAGATGCAAAAGTTAGGTTTTGGACCCTCAATGTAATATATACTTGAATAAAATATTCATTTCATTTATTCTTTATATTTTCACAATTTCATATTTTTATAATTTTGTAAATAGTATTTATAACTTATGTACATATTTAGAATACAATAAAACTATAAAGAAAATAATAAAATAAAATAGTATATAAATATACATAGATGAATATACTACACTTGTATATATAATAGGTGCCTCTATTTATTTAAGTGTACAAATAAATTCATAAAAATATAATAAAAATATATTTACTTGTATTTAAATAAGTTATAAATTTATATATATCAAATAATAAAATTTAAAATACAAAATAAAAATAAAAATAAAATATTTAAAATGTAGGTCAATATACCTATACTTATACTTGTAAATAATAACTTCCAATAAAATACCTTAAAAATAAATTAAAATAGGTAATAAATACTACATAAATTTATGAATATTTTTCATGTTTACATATAAAATTAATTAAATCTCTTGTTATCTATATTTATTTTCCAAGGCATTTTTGCCTCAGAATTTCATGGTCGGTCCATGTGGACCAACCAGGTGTGTTTGTTCGTTGACCTAGGGGCAATTGTCCGACCTCTTCTGACTCATGTCAGAAGTCACGAGGAGCCCTCCTCCAAATTATCAGTCAACCTCCCACACCGTGATCGCCTCAAGCCCTCCATATCTCTGATCCTCCCCACGTTTTTCATCCTCGCCGACAACTCTTCCTTCACCAACCACTACCTCTGTCCACGCAATATAACCTCAAAAATGATCAAAAACTCGCTTATAAATAACCACTCAGATCACTTTTGAAAGTTATAATCCCTTTTTAGCTGATCTCAATCCCTCATAGTGTGCCCTAGAGCTTCATCCTGGTGACAACAAGGTGGATCTACCTTCTGCAGTGACGAGGAGCAGCAGACTAGGAGATCCTCCATCTCCGATGGAGCACCGCCGTGAGGTTCTGCTCCATGGTTCCGGCCATGTTGAGCCCCGTTTTCCTACCATTTCTAGGAAATTCCTTAGCATATATTATAGTTCCACATGTAGTTTTCCATTTATTCTAGTAGATTAGAGTAGAATCCAAATCTTGTGTACACCTGGAGCTTGAGCTCCGAGATAATTTCACCTGTGCATCGATTGTGAACCATATCACTTTTCACCCCATCATCCTAATCTTCGAATTCTCCACCAGTTTGAACATTTTCCCCCTTTGATCCTGCAAGGATTCGAGAGAATCAAAGCTCCCCTCTTTCATCTCCCCAGAGCTACACCCACACCATCATCCACGAGGTGTCAAGCCTAAATTTCTGGGTCGAGAGGTGGCTCTCAATCCACCTGAATTTTTTGTGTAGGAACCCACCCTTGTGAGGCACTTGGAGAGGGAAATCGAGGATCAGAAGAGCTCCAGGTGTCCTGAAGCTTTTGTGACTTTCCATATCTCTACCGATGAGATCTGGAGTATCTGGAGGCACCCGCTGACGCAGAAGGGCACCAGGAAGATGAGCACCCCTCGGCTAGAAGAATGGAGCCCGGACGTGACCAGAGTCAACGATCGATACTTAAAGAACCAAGTATTCATCCGAGTTCTTCTAGTGGACTTGAGCACTATCCGGATCAAGAACAAAGTCCCAAGTCTAATCCTGACCCTTGGTTCTAATCGAAATAGTGCATGTTACTAGCCACCTGATCATCCACGTGTCAGGCAGCGAACGGCCCGATCCTCAGGCGTTTAAGGGGTAAATTTCAAAGCACCCCCTCCGCATTTTGTAATTTATTAGTAGTCTTGTTAATATTTTGTGTTGTTTAAAAACTTGTGGACAAATTGCATGTATTCCTTCGTATATTTTTAATATTGCAAGTTAGTCCTCTAATGTGTCTCACACATGTGGCGGCCCACATTCGTGGGAATTTGTAGAGAGTTCCTTACGGGTTTTATAATTATATTTTAATATTAAAACTTTTAATATTAGTTCAAAAGTTTTGGTTATTTTGTAGTGTAGGCCTTGACCTTTATTTTAATTGCAAATATACCCCTACTAGTTCAAGTATGTTGTGTATGTTTGTTTAATTTTTATAAATATCATCCATACTCCAAAAATTATGAAAAAATAAAATGACGTACTTGGATGCATGCCTTGTCACACCATGTAAATTTTATGCTCTTTTCCTATTTATTAAAAATCAGATATTACACGGATATTCCAAATTTAGCTTAAAAAATCCAAAAAATTAAAATCATGTTTAAAAATTCCCAAAAAATAAGTTTCTGTTTATTATATGATTTTGTGTCCTCAAACCAAAAATCCCAAAACATAGAAAAAGAAAATTATAAAAAATAAAAAGCTCCAAAATCTAATAAAAATTTAAAAATTCTTTAAAAATTCTAAAAATATTTCATTCTATTTTGTATTTTTATTTATATATATTGGTATATATTAAAATTGATTTGGAAATTTTCTGAAGCTTTTTAATATTTGTATACCCCAAATCTATTCAATCTATTTATTTAATCTTTGTTTGGGGATATTTTGGGCTTAAAAATTACATGAAAATTAGCAAAAATACTTGAAATCCCAAAAATAGAAGAAAATATAAAAAATATAAAAACATTCTATTCTTCCATTTTTTACTATTTTTACCTATATTTATAATTATATTACCCTATAGTGTATTATATATCCATATATAGTTATATATAAGTTATAATATTTATCATTATTATAAATATTTTATAAATATTTTAAAGGAAAATTATAAAATTAAAAATTAAATATGTATATATAAAAATAAATTAAAAACCCACAAAAGTATAAGTAATTGGTGTGCATGTCTATAGAAATACCTATTTTATTTATGTGTAAATAAAATACCCGTGCTATCATGTGTGTTCCCTGAGTTCAGCCCCTATCTGCTTGTCCACTATACACATGCTTGTACGGTATAATAAATTTTGATTCATACCTGCTTTTTCATTTCTTTATATTATCGTGCGGGTTGATTGTTGATTTAGTTGCCTGGGTTTTTTATGTTGTCATCGCAGCAACTCAGCGGTCCCGCTTTGTGTGGACCACAAAACTGTACCAAATGGTTTAGCTGGCTATTTCAGCAGTCAACACTAGATTATCATACCTCTTATTATTTGTGTACACACGGAGAGTCTAATGATTAAGGAATTTGAGTTCCTTCGGATTAAGACATGGTTCAGCTTAGAGTTTTAGGACCACTAAAAACGGAAGTTCTGAATTGATCAAGTCTTGTATATACAAATGCATAGTCAAGGATTCAAATAACTTATTCATTCTTTATTTGCTCGAGGACAAGCAAAGCTTAGGTATAGGGGGTGATAAATCCATGATTTATCATCACTATCTGTAGCTATTTATCTCTCTTACTTAAGCAATTTGCTAACATTGACTAATAATTAATCAAATTTAACAATTAACCTCTTGTAAATAATTAACATTAATTATTATATATAAATAAATACTTTATTGTTCCCTTTATTTAAGGTTTTTTTATTATTTAAAACAAAATAAAATTATATTAATAATTTATATATTTATTTTAACATTCTTCATAAATCAAAATGATAAAAATTAATAAAAGAAAAGAAAACAGGTATGTTTAATACATGTATTATCACTATGAGTTCTACATAAAAGTTGTAGCTCTCAAAAAGACATACATCTTTCATGTTGAATGTTTTTTTATTTTAAAGCCATTTATTATTTCATTTCGATTTAACATTGTTTTTTTCCTTCTTTTCTAATTTCTTGATTGGGCCACATGGCTCGATCACCAACTTCCACCTTACCCGACCCTTATTAAACCAGCACCTCGCTTCTGAGTAGTCTCATCATTGTGATTAGAAGGTGCTCCTTTAAACATACATGCTTCTATTTTCAGTCGCCTGATCATTTTGATCAAGCGCCCATTACCACTCATCCACGCCCAAATTCGCATGCGTTCGATCACCATCAGACGGTTGGAAAGTCACTCCCAATCTCCAACTGACGTGCTCCAAGGGACGTAACACTGCCAAAATCCCAAACTTCTCCATTTTACAGCAGCCTCCACCATACTCCTCTTCCTTCGGTGCCTACACCATCGTCTCCACATAACCTCCATTCAACATGACAACTACTAACCTCCCTCTTAACCAAACCACCTTGATAACGGGTGATGATTGAAACCACCACCTGGAGATGTAACCTACATCACTTCTTCTTCAAATACCCGACCACGAGAGTGAAATCACCCCGTCCAACATTACAAGGGCAAAGGCACATACCTTCTTCCTCGTATCGTGACAGGAGAGTGAGGAATTGAGGTGGCCACAATGACCTCCAGTCCGAGGTGATCCATGCCCAGAATGGCCATGCCACGACATCGCATGATGGTCGTTCGAGCTTCTCCTAATGACTTAATGGGTGAATTAAGACCCAAGGACCTTAGGTCCACATTCATCATCGATGTTCTTCTTCAATGTAAAGGTTAAGTCAATTAGTTCTTTTGCTTGGTTTCTTTCAATTTTCACAGCAAGTACAGACCACTTCTTTGACACCAAATTGTTCTCGGACCTTCACTGTGGACCTACCGTCCATGCGGGAGGATGTGTCCATCGTGATTCTTGTCCTATCACCCCTACCACCTCGATTCATCTTCTCCTCCAGTAATAGTGGAGAACCCACCATGGATGACACCTTCTCCATATGATTCGGCCTCGATCCCACTCATTGACCTCACATACACACTCTGATACAGTTGTTACATGTGTTCCTAATGTTTGCAGGCTATGGAGCCCTTCAATAATCGGGAATCAGAGCAAGCTTCGATCAAGATCTCTGCCTTAGATGACCAGATAGCGACAACCACCTCCAGAGCTTTCTACGCCTTCTCTGACATACAACGATCTTCACGAGCATATCAAGCAACTTCCTTGGCCTTCAAATGAGGTACAACAGCAGGGAGGATCATCTATTCCATTGTTGGGGACCAGTTTACGCCACTGCAATTTAGAAGAGGAGGCGTAGCACCAACATACAAGTGTCCTTCGATTAAATTTAATTTGGGATAATCCAATGGCCGAATCAAAGCTATGTCAATGCCTCCAAATCTGAAGCTTCGGAGATCAATGAACCACCAGCTAAAGTTGAAGGATATGGGAAAATCCTTAAGCGCATCACAGAAGCGTGAGGATTGCATCGTATGCGATCGGGAGCGACTAATCGCACTAGTTGCTCGGAGTAATAGAATTTAAAAATTTTAAAATGATGAAACCACATGATCGATGAACCCTTCTCGGATCATTTCATCTAAATCACAAACAATTATTAGGTATACCTCTTGAAGCATGGTTGTGATTGAGTCTCTAAACGAAGAGACCTCTTGTTTCAAGTCTGATCCGACGGAGGAGACGCTTGCGAGCGCGTTGATGAAACATGTACTCCTCGCAATACATGTTGATGATCCAAGCAGCAAATCTCCTGATCTCCTCATACAAGATCCGACATCTTCTTTACGAGTGAGGTGCACTGAAGGAGATGGATGTCCACGAGCAAACAATCAGGCAGCATAACAATAATATTGCGGCAACGGCCACTCTCTCTAGGGCTCCATGGTGGACGATCACAATGAGAGAGAGAGAGAGACTTGGCATGTAGATAATGAGAGAGAGAGAGAGCATATGTTGTTCTCTTTTTGTAGTTATTGTAACTTGAAGAGCAAGGGGTGCCTCTTTTTATATAGGGTTTTGGGAATCCATGGTTCTCAATCCATGGACAACACAAAATCAATGGATGAGATTGATTTGTGTTTCTTTCGATGATCATGATTTTATTGTAAAAACACAGCAACAATTAATTCAAATAAAGCAAATACATATTGAATAAATCATCAATATAAATTAACATAATTAAATCAATTACCCATGTAGAAATAAGAAGGAGGTTATCCTCCTTCCATAAAAGGGGGTGGATGGACATGAGTCCTATAAGGACTTGGGGTCGTCCCCAATCCTTACTAGAAAGGGAGCCTCCTTCACATATTACATGGAATCCAATATTCCATGTATTTCTCCATTATTTTTACAACAACTTTTGTTGCAAATTATATCACAAAAATAAATCCAATTTATTTTGTGAACATTGCAATCATGTCGTTGGAAATTTGTGAATCACATTCACAACTCAAAATAAAATGCAAATTACATTTTCAATTAATTGTCAAATGTGAATCCAATTCACATCAACATTTAACTTGTAAATGTTATTTACATATAGCTCTCTCTTATATATTATAAATTACATGTTCCCAAATAATATGAATCACATTCACATTATTCACATCTTTGGTAATTAAATCCCACTTAATTATCTTAGATAACTCTCCTTATAATATGAATCAAATTCACATTATTAATGATAATTAAATCACATTTATTTACCAATTTTCTAAAGGCTCGAATACATATATAAATAGTGAAATTATCCTTGAACTCTTTGAAGGATAATGCGCTTTCTCTGTGGATACTTGGAGATAAGGACAGGGCAATTGTATTGTTCACGTATATTGACTTGGATATTGAGATCACATATAAAATCCAGATCTTGCAGACCTCTCGTAGATGCTTGGTTAAATCTAGACCGCAAATCTAATCTTCTCATTCCATCTGAATCACATTAAGATCAATGTTCAATATTTGGACCAAGATCGGATCACTTCTCTATTGAGAGGAATCACTAAAATCCAGACCTGTTTCATCACTCCCTAGGAATTGAAGCATCATGGTTATATAATCGTTTATGATCACGTCACCCTCAGGTATTCTTAATACCCGTACATCCTGCATACTGGAAGACCAAGAATAAACTCAAAGCTTTAGATCTCATATAGATTGTCTCCTTCAGGGTTTTATCATTAAATTTCTCATTTGATCATTGGGAGTTGGTATCGATCATATACTTTTCAAAAAACATATATCATACCTAGGTGTTGATCATATACTTTCCAAAAGCATATATCAACCCTTACAAATTCAGTCAAGCTTCCAAAGTGAGACGACCGTACATGGAATTTGATCCTTCCCAATATCTCATGAGTGAGCTCATGTCTTCCGATTCAGCAATGAACTTATATGATCCCTATGAGAGATCGTATTACTCATATACCATTGCATGCACACTAGCACGTTGGTGTATAGACCTTGGTTATGTTATCAACCTATTGGTTTGTCGAATGTACATATTCAGACATATAGTAACACATCTATCTCCGATCAGAGGATGTGTGCCTATATCGTGACAGCATACGACATAGCTCTTTGGTTATCTCGATCTTGTTACGTAAACTCTTTAACCTAACTAATCCGACACCTCTGGATCTCTATTCCTATGCAGAGGACCTGCATCAAGAGGTCGGTCAGATATGAACCTTTAGAAAAAGGATTGACATCTCCTTCTCAGGTTGGAGATCCTCTCTAAATAATCATTTGGCGGTGCTTGATGAGTCCTTGATCTAACTCTTTAGATATTCATCCAAGCACAAGACTCTATGATTCAACAATTGAATCAACAATTGTATGATCATTAAGATAGCCATGGTAAATAACCCTAATTGTACTAAGGGCCCTATTACGCAAATTAGTTATTCTTCATTTCAGACCATGGAATGATATTTGCAATAACATTTATTACATAATGGCTCGTCATGGGGTCGCATGTCCAACAATCTCCCACTATCCCAAAGAGCCATTAATGGGATAGTATTTAAACCCATACTCATGTGACAATCATAAGCTATTTAAAATAGCTAGATAAGTTAATCAATCACTCTATTCCTTTGAGACTATACCAAGTCCTTTTACGGCACTTGCATATCCCCCAGTAACAATGCTCGCATCCAATGCGAATGTTGCATCTTATGCAACCAATACTCAATCTTGAGGCCGTTATAGTGTTGTTGACACTACGATTAAATAGTCGTTATAATCAGTATGTAATTTCTATTATCCTTATCAGAATACCCTGATTCCTAGATATCTCTATCTCCTAAGGTTTCTACAGTTAAGACCTTTTAGATCACTATCTATAAAGTCTTAAGTTCTTGAAGATAAGACTTAGAGATCATTATCTTGAAAGTCTTGTCCTCTTTGAAGATATTATTATTACTGCAATCAAGTGTTTTATTTCCATAATAGGATTAGTAACAGTTTACTACCCCCACTGCATGGCAGACATCTGACTTTTGTACACATCTAGCATGCACCCGACTTCTCATAACTGATGCACAAGGGCAAGCAGTTTTAGCATTCACTTCCTCAACTCTTTGAGGTGTTATCCCTTCAGATAGGTCAGTATCATATTTTAAGGGAAGGAAGCCTTCCTTGGGGTTTTTCAATAATGGAACATGTCCAAGGAGTAGCACTTAATGTGACGGTCCTAATACCCTCTTCTCTTTGCTCATGAACACTTTCAGAACTAAGATCTGAAGAGGTATCCTTGAGATCATATCTCATGGTATGGAACAACCAGATTATAAAACATTTATTATCATCCTTATATCATTCCAAATGATTAGGATATTATGGAAATTTAGCAGATGAATACAATGGCACTCCCACTAAGCTTCACTTGATTCATCAAGATTCTATCCGAAATCATAACATTTATAATTTCGTTAAATCTGATATTACAACTACAATAAACGTATTTGAGTTCATAGATGGAGTTCTTTAGCTTGCACAACTTGCTTTCCTCAACCATGAAGCCCTGGGGCTATTTCATGTGAATATCCTCGTCGAGGTTTTCATAGAGGAATGCATTATTGACTTCCATCTTGTAGATGTCAAAGTCGAGTTGTGTAGGCTACGGTTAGCAATATTATGATAGGTTTAAGAAAGGCCACCGAAGAGCAAGTCTCATCGCAAGTGATATCTTCTCTTCAGTGTGTATCTTGTGGATACGACCTGTGCTTTGAAGGTTTGTACCTTCTCATCAGGTTCCCTCTTTCTCTTGAAGATCCATTTACACCTTAACGGGTCTTACCCATATAGGTGGATCCTCGAGGGCCCATATACAACACTTGTATATGTAGTTTATATTAGACTTTATTGCTAACATCCATTTTTCCATATCATGATTGTCAGAAACTTCATCATATGAAGTCAGATTATTTCAGACTTAACTGATACATTGAATCCATACTCAAACTCATTTGAAGAGGTATTAGTGTTTCATCTTTAATTGTCCTTTTTAGTTTCCCATTTCAGGAGCCTCATTATCTTCTCAAGATTCAATGAGTTCGTTTACTTCATTTTCATCTTTGATTCTCAAGAAAGTCGTCCTCTGAGAATCATATCCTTAGATGTGAAATATTTTAATTATCTCAAGGTCATAAAGTAGGCATCCAATACCATCCTTTATTTTCCTAATGAAGTAACACTCTCTTGTGCGAGATTCTAGCCTACTTGCATCCATGACATGGTCATGGACCAAGCAACGCTAAATCCTCAATTGTCCAACACTAGGATACATTCCAATCCTTAGGATGTTCAGGTTTAGATGGAATCTTATTAAGGATATATATATTGTAGTCTCTACTACATATATACTTTGGAAACTAAGGGGTGATTATGCTAAGATTCATCATTGATCAAATCATGTAACATATGATCCAATTGTATCTCCCTATAACTCTATTGAGTTTAGCTATATCGGGAGGATCGAGATAGGACATATCTCCATAAGGTATTCCTTGAATTCATCTAATAGGTACTTGCTACCTAGGTTAGATCAAATTCATTTCTTCTTCCTTCAAAATTGTGAAATCGTTGAACATTGCAATGCTTTTTAAGGTGAACGGAAGAAATCTCATATACAAATAATCATCAAATGATATCATATATCATAAATGTTTATTATGATACAGATGATCGACATACATCAATATGTATGAGATTTTGAATACATTAACATCTTACACCATTCTCAGAGAAGGGTGCATTGGACATTTTTACTCTAAATACAATATTCACAAGTACGTAAGATTTGAAATTTCAGACATTCTAAAGATTCATCTCTTACTAGTCTATTGTTCTCATCGATAGACATATGTCCAAGGCTTGATGCCATATCATTGAAAAATGATCTTCATTCTCCTATTGATCTATTAAGGTTTAAACTTTCAGTATTTAGAAATGTTAATGAATGATTAATTAATTTTCTAATTTAATAGAGTCAACTAGCTATTAGACTACTATCTCAAATATATCCATCATAACTCTTTATGATAGGTCTATTCTAGAATGCATGTTCATTTCTAACATTTAGAAATAAACAATGAATGTATTCTAATATCTAGGTCATAGATACATTCCCTAAGACTAAGGACTCTCCTACTGAAAATATAGTCTATCCATTCAGAGGAGATTGTTGTAAAAATTGCATGAATATCCATGTGGAAAATATTAAGATCAAATTTTCTAGTCTTCCAAAACATATGCAACCAATTGCAAGTGTTATTAGAAGAATGAGATACAATTAATATTGATCTTATCAAATAAGAAAGTCAATTTCAATTATTGTATGTAGATTATTGTGATGCACTATCCGAATCCTTCTAAGGATTTTAGATAGTCTATATAGTCATACTATCAATACATCGGCTTGTTGCAATATTGGCATTCATCCAACTCTTTGGATGTCATATGGAAGTCATAAAAGTACACTCAACACTTTGACTTTCCTTCTTACTTGGGTCAGACCCATGCTTCCACTGCACTCCCTTCATCTAAAAAACAACCATTGTTTAAGACAAGGGATCTCTTATGTTGAACTAAAAATATTTCAATATAAGAGTATTTCAACATTTATACTTGCTTCATTTAATTCATACAATATGAATATTATAAAGCTTGATGAATGACTTCAGTATAGATGGTAGAATGATGACACTTATCATATCTCTATACATCTTAACTCTTAAAAACTTATGTTCAGGTAGGTACTCAAACATTTTGAATACATCATCTCTTATAAAGCCATCATTCTATATGATGCAGTAAACCATATCATTCATGATTAAATGTCGAGACAACATATGTATGCCAGAAAATCTTCTTAGATTTTTATAAGGAATATTTGACCATTACAATCATCATCGACATGTCACTTACAAAGTACACTCAATGAGAGATCAAGACTATAGAGACATACAAAACCTAGGTTGTTGTCCTATTGTCCATTTAATTGGCATTCCTCATTATTATGAGGAAACCTGCAAATTGCAACCACATACATTATGTGTCCAACTACAAGTACAATATCTTGATCATGGATCCAATCCATGATATTATATTGATCATTATTGAGTATAATTTTGAGTGGGTTTTATGAGGATTATCTGAAAAAGAAATTTGCATAGATATATATTTAATTATGCTTTGATTAAGGATTTTATATCAAAGTTGCATTGCCTTGTCTACACTTAAAGTTCATTCCCTTAATCACTTTCAATGTAAGATATATACTTACCATTATATCTCAAGCAAGATCTAGGATCTCATTTCTTATCTTTGTTACATCCCAATAATATGAGAAACTGTAACTCGGATAAAAAGAAGCGGAAACACATTATGCTTTGCAAGTCCAACTTGCATTCCCAATTCGGTCTTTAACACCCAAGCCCACCACCCCTAAGGTGATGTTGACCCATCGTTAATTGAACTAACCAACAACATGATTAGAACTTGTTATGCGCAATCCAATATCGTCCCAATAATATGAGTGCTCGATATTGGGGTCACTACGCATATAGCCTTACTCTTTCGAGAAGCAAAGAGCTCGATCTAGATGTGCTTGTATGCAGTAACTATCACTTTGGATAGGCATCTCCTACATACAATCCCTGGCGATGGAACCATTCGCCTTGACGGGAGACCATGGATGTCGCTTATGTGATCATCCACATCATGTTCAAATTTTAATTAATTATTATGAATCATATTCACATAATTAATTCTTTCAAGGGAATTACAACTCTATTCATAATAGAATGTATAATTCTAATTGGATCTTATTAATTTAATCATATTAAATCAATTATTAATCCAATCAACCAACAAATATTTTCTAATTATTACTTGAACGATGGTATAATCTCAAAATAAGTATTATTCAAATTTTAATAATTAAAAAATACATCATGATCGCTTCAAGCATTATCCTTTCCTTACCCGTTGTCATGGTCAGTACCAACAGGAGTGGCACAGACCACTCACGGATCAACCTGCTACCCCAACGCTCCCGACTAGACACCATATCTGCCTCAGGTCAGGATACGATTTGATCATTTTGTATTTGAGATGATAATCAGTCTTTCAATCGAAGTTATATCATACAATATTTATCAAAACCATTCTGATTAAAATTATAAGGATACTTGCTTAACAAATCCCCAATCCTATTCAAGCATCAATGTTTGTTGGAAAGGACGTAACCAATTGTGATCAAGATCAATTATCTTATCATTTTATGTTAAGGAAATGTCATTCAAGGAAATAATCATCATCGATTATTTCACAAATATTTATCAATATTTATTTCAGGAAATTAACCATTAATTTAAATAATTGATTAAATGACAATCACAAGGTTCTTGATTAGGAAAGTAATTTTCAGCAGTGGCCCTCACTTACTAAATTTTGCCTATCTCAATAAATTTAAACCCAAATCAAGCAAAATAAGTTTATACAACTTTCTAATTTGATTTGCAACAGAACACAAGTGATATTCACACATTTCTAAGCATTTTAAAATCGTAATTAACTCTTTAGTTACGTCAAGATCTGTCATCCCCGAAATAGTGGATACAAGTTCATTAAAAAGATCATAACTTGAGAAATCGGATTTCAAATAACGCAAACTCAAATCCCATGATTTCAATATTTAATGGGAAACATTATTCAAGTGATAAATTATTTAAATAGTTTTAAATAGGGCGAAAAATCACATAAAATAGAGCTTCATGAATAAAATGCGATGAAAAATCACAAACCCGAAAGTGCCCATATCATCTTAGGTTTATGAATCACATCCAAAACCTCTGACCTATGGCACCGATACCACGTGAAAGATTTGAAAAAATCCTTAGCGCATCAGGGAAGGATGAGGATCGCATCATATGCGATCGGGAGAGACTAGTCGCACTAGTGGCTCGGGGCAGCAGAATTAAAAAATGTTAAAATGGTGAAATCACATGATCCAAGAATCCTTCTCGAATCATTTCATCTAAATCACAAACAGGTACTAGGATTACCTCTTGAAGCGTGGTTGCGATTGAGTCTCGAAATAAAGGGACCTCCTGTCTCAAGTCTGATCCGACAGAGGAGACGCTTGCAAGCATGTTGATGAAATGCGTGCTCCTCGCAATCCATGTTGATGATCCAAGCGGTGAATCTCCTGATCTCGTCACACGAGATCCAACATCTTCTTCACGAGTGAGGCGCACCAAAGGAGATGAGATCTGCGAGCAAACAATATGTAGCATGACAATGATACTGCAACAATGTCGACTCTCTAGGGCTCCATGGTGGACGGCCACAATGAATGAGAGAGAGAGAGAGAGACTTGGCGTGTAGAGAATGTGTGTGTGTGTGTGAGAGAGAGAGAGAGAGAGCATATGTTGATCTCTTGTTGTAGTTGTAACTTGAAGAGCAAGAGGTGCCTCTTCTTATATAGGGTTTTAGGAGTCCATGGATCTCAATCCATGGACAACACAAAACCAATGGATGGAATTGATTTATAATTCTTTCAATGGCCATGATTTTGTTGTAAAAACACAACAACAATTAATTTAATTAAAACAATATATATTGAATATAGCATTAGTATAAATTAACATAATTAAATCAATCACCCATGGAGAAATATGGAGTTGGTTAGCCTCCTTCCATAAAAGGGGCTGGACAGCCATGAGTCCTATAAGGACTTGGTGGTCGTCCCTACTCCTTATTAGGAAGGGAACATCCTTCACATATTACATGGAACCCAATATTCCATGTATTTCCCAATTATTTTGCAACAACTTTTGTTGCAAATTATTTCACGAAAATAAATCCAATTTATTTTGTGAACATTTCAATCATGCCATTGGAAATTTGTGAATCACATTCACAACCCAAAATAAAATGCAAATTACATTTTTAATTGTCCAATGTGAATCCAATTCACATAAACATTTAATTTGTAAATGTTATTTACAAATAGCTCTATCTTGTATATTATAAATCACATTTATAATATATATGATTAATATGGATAGTCCTATCCATATTATTCATATCCATGATAATTAAATCACATTTAACCATCTTAGATCTCTATTCTCATGTGCCCAAAAAATATGAATCACATTCACATTATTCACATCTTTAATAATTAAATCATACTTAATTATCTTAGATAACTCTCCTTATAATATGAATAAAATTCACATTATTCATGATAATTAATTCACATTTAATTATCTATTCTCTCAATGCTCGGATACATATATCAACAGTGAAATTAACCTTGAACTCTTTCAAGGATAATGCGCTTTCTCCGTGGATACTTGGAGATAAGGACAGGGTGATTGTATTGTTCCACATATAGTGACTTGGATATTGAGATCACATCTCAAATCCAGATCTTGTGAACCTCTCAAAGATGCATGATTAAATCAAGATCGTAAATCTAATGTTCTCATTGCGTCTGAATCACATTCAGATCAATGTCCAACATTTGGACCAAGATCAGATCACTTCTCTACTGAGAGGAGTCACTAAAATCCAGATCCATTTCATCACTCTTTAGGAATGGAAGCTTCATGGTTATACAATTGTTTATGACCACACCACCCTCAGGTATTCCTAATACCCATAGATCCTGCATACTGCAAGACCAAGAATAAATATGAAGTTTTAGATAGCATTTGACTGTCTCCATCAATGTTTTTATCATTAAGTTTCTCATTTGATCATTGGGAGTTGATTTCGATCATATACTTTCCAAAAAAATATTTATCATACCTAGGTGTTGATCATATACTTTCCAAAAGCATATATCAAACCTTACAAATTCAGACCAGCTTCCAAAGAGAGACGACCGTGTATGAAATTTGATCCTTCCCAATATCTCATGAGTGAGCTCATGTCTTCCAATTCAACAATGAATCTGTATGATCCCTTTGAGAGATCGTATTACTCATATGCCCTTTGCATGCATACTAGCGCGCAGGCGTATAGACCTTCGTTAGGTCATCAACATGTTGGTCTGCCAAATGTACATACTCAGACATATAGTAAAACATCTGTCCCCGATCAGAGGATGTGTGCCTATATCGTGATGGCATACGACATAGGTCTTTGGTTATCTCGATCTTGTTAAGTCAACTCTTCGACCTAACTAATCTGACACCTCTGAGTCTCTTTTCCTATGCAGAGGATCTGCATCAAGAGATCTATCAGATATCAACTTTTAGAGAAAGGATTGCCATCCCCTTCTCAGGTTGGAGATCCTCTCTCAATAATCATTTGACGGTGCTTGATGAGTCCTCGATCTAACTCTTTAGATATTCATCCAAGCACCAGCCTTTATGATTCAACAATTGAATCAATAGTTGTATGATCATTAAGATAGCCATGGTACATAACCCTAATTGTACTAAGGGACATATTATGCAAATTAGTTATTCTTCATTTCAAATCAGGGAATGATATTTGCAATAACATTTATTGCATAATGGCTCGTCATGGCCTCTCATGTCCAACAGAAGCATCCAATGCTTCCACGTGACCCAAGCCACGAGCCTCATACCGAACCTAGACTTGGCATGTGCCATACACGTGTGGTCTAGTTATTTGATGTGTTGCGTCCACACTTCTCCATAATTTAAGATCAGTCATCCATGGGTGTGTGCCTCACGTGCATGCTTGAGGAATTTTGTATTGTAGCCCTGTCGAGTTTTCATTATTAACATTATTCCCTACATCTAATAATTAATTACTGATAAGACCCTGTGGTTATTTATATTTCTATTTATGCCCTTTTAAGGACTTATTTGTGATGAATAATGTGATTTTAATTCATGTTCTTTAATTTTATGCCCTTAGAGTAATTGTTGAATAACTTTTACATATATAACATGACTGATGTGATTTCAACTTCACTACGAAGCTAATTGCATTATCGTTCATGTAATATATTTGTCTCTGAGTTTATTTATAAAATTGCATCAATTAATTGGAGATAGATTTGTTCTATTCATCTTGATAAAGTGTTAGACCAATTTATTACCTTTCAATGCATCACTTGGATTTCATTATTAAATAAATTAGATTGCTTGAGTTATGTAATTAATCCAGGAGCATAGTTTATGTGTTGCATATGATTGATGAGTACTTATTTCATTTTTCCATTTTGGAACATATTTAACTTGCATAAAACTCAAAATACAAATATATACTCATTCATTATATTATGTTATACATTGTTATGTATCTTTTGACCTAGATAATGTATTAATCACTTAACATTGATACTAAACAATTAGTTAACTATGTTAATATCTTGCCTCCTTGAGTTCAACCCTAGACTTATCCAAGATAAATTAGACCAAGTCCTCTTCACAGAAATATTATGACTTGGTTCTGATAAGTTGTTAATCGGCAGTATTACAATGATATGTAATTAAGATAGTCAATTAGTGGTTAATCAATTTCCATGTCAAATACTTGTGCACTTGTGGTTTTTTTGTTTATATTATGATTAAAAGTGCTACATAACATTGTGGTTGTTTAAATTTATTGTTTGCGGTTATCTAGGTCATTCAGTCGATCCACCTATATCCATTAGTCGGTGTTTAAGCATGATACAAGAAAAACCAACAATTATATCATCATACATCTCATATCACCACACCTTCAATACTTAGGTCTTTAAGTCAAACCATCCTTCGTTGGGGTTCTGCACAATCTAGTCAGTTGGTCCTCTAGGATACTAATACTTATCCTCTCGTGATAAGTGATGAATCCATGATTCATTAACTTTTCTTTCACATTTTATCTTAAAATCCTTAACAAATGCATGTAAATATCCATTAAATATCATTTCTTATAAAAATACCATTCTTGAATAAAAATACATTTGTATGCATTAAAAACAAGTAAATAAATAAATAAAAAGGAAAGAAAATAAAAAGAGGTAGACTATAAATATGTATATATGTATAGTATGACTAAATAAAATAAAATATAGCTGAAGGATATATTTATATAACCTAACTCCCTAGACCAAGTCAGCATGGATTGGTCGACAAACACGAAAGTAGGGGAAGATAAGGAAGAAAATAATAAAATAATTAATTATGCATTTCACACATTAATCCTTATTTATCCAATATTTATCAAAACTTCAATGATTTTTAATTAATTAGTTTGTATATATATTTTTTAGCAAATTCTTCTCCTATTTATTTCCAAAAATATATATCAAAATATAAAAATTCCAAAAATCCAACCTATATATATATGTCAAGAAATCCAGCTATTAAATTGTTGATTTCTCAACTTCTGAACATCATAACTTCCTCGTACAAACTCCAATTTCACTCTACTCACTTTTAAAGTACATAAAATAATATTCTCTAATTAATAAAGGTAATTTCACTAAAATCAGAGTCCGTTTGCAAAAACAATTGATTTTGAGACCTAGTGACAATCGGGTTTTTAGGCTAATTATTTTATTCTGAACATATTGTTTATAGTATCATTTATTTTATATATTTTTATTACTTTTTTTATCTTGTAGATTGTGTATAAATTATTTCAAAAATTTTCCCTTATTTAATATCTTAAATAAATCAAAAATCCTAGTTTATAGAAGAAATTGAACTGTCTAAGATATACTTGGATTTATTTATATATCTAAATTAATTTATTAAATCCGAAAAAATTCATACACCTCTTGTTTATTATTATTTTAAATAATAAAATATAAAAATAATATATCATTAGTTAAATTACTAAATTAAAAATCAAAATCCTAATTATTAAGTATATTATATACTTATTTCTTAATAATATATTTGTAAGTTATAAAATATATTATTTATAGAAATAAATCATACCATAATTTAGTTAAATTAATTATTTACATTTTTTATTTTTATGCCTCATTCAAATGAGGCTATTTGTTATTTATTAACCATTTAATAATTTATTTAAACATTCTGGCCTACCAAGCGTTGATACGTGTTAGCACCTGAAGTCTCCTTCATCAAGAATAGGTTGTTAGCATCTTTTCCTAAACGTTCTTCTTCACACAATTATCTCACGTCCATCTTACATCCAAAATTCCATCTCCACCATTGATCTTCATCCTATAACGACCCAGATGCTCGCCCACCATTGGATCATCTCCCAACCTTTATCAATTGACCTATGTATCGATCTAAACATTGACCATTCAAACCAACTCTCCCCACTCCAGAAACAAGTGACTGACCGTTGATCTTCCTCGGTGTGTTTCGCCTTTATCTGGTGGTGACAACATCTAAAAAGAGGCCTGCATAGAAGATCGGTCATTAGAGGAGGTTCCAAGGCTTTCTGTTGGCCTTGCATCACAGTCGCACATGGTGTAAAGCTCCAGGAAGCCGACCTTAGAGCAACAACCAGTGGAGTTCTACACTATGCTACCCCAGTTACATACCTCATTCATTCTTTGATTTTCTCGATCCTTGAGCCCTAATTAGGAACTTAATTGCATCATTAGTGGCTCTTGATCATTATTCTGTTTTTCCAGTTTTGAGGTTCATCTCGATTTCATCGTCAATCGACCAATTTTGTTTGTAACATACCTTCCATGGAACCCTATTAGACATGTAATTTCACTTTAATTGTTTGGTTGATTCTCATAAGAATCGAGCAAGTCAATCACTTCTTGCAAGTCCTCAAGAGTCTGGAGTAGCTAACTTCATCTATTCAACCTCTGGAGCCATCTATATTCTCTAATTGAATCACGGCATAACCATATCTAGGGTTTGAAACCTTAGCTGACATCCAAGACTTCCACTGTCATCGCTCGTCTTCTTCGACTCCTTCACACAGTAGGGGAGTTTGAAAGAGGGAGGTGCCCTATTTCTGTCCCAACCTTCGTTGATCACCAGGAGCTTCAGTTTCATTGTCGTCATAGCTTCAAGTTTGCGGAAGAACACCAAGAATAGTCAGAGCGTAGCCTTTCGACATGTGGTACAAGTTGATGCTTCAGATCGTGCCTCGAAGTCTAATCATGACCATCAATCAATGAAGGGGTAGAACAATTGCAAGGAAGCCTAGCACCTTTTCCAAATAATTCCAGGAGTTCCAGGTCAGCCCCCTGACTTTCTGTTATTGCATTTAGGTCCCCGTGTGGGGACCTAATTATAATAATCATGAGTTTTCTTTAAATTTAGGTCCCTGACCAGGGACCTGAGTGTAAAATTTTTAATTTTCTTTTATATCTTTTATTACATGATAAATCTGGACTATAGGACATTCTTTTAGACAGTTTGGAGACTCGTTCTTGGTTTTTTATATTGAGGTAGACTCGTAACTACCCTAGATTTGTTTTGATTTGATTTTTATCGATTTTTGTTGATTTTTCTTTGAGATTTTACATTTTGATTTTCAACTTTGTCATGAGTTTTTTTATGTGTAATTGAGATCGTTGTTCGATTGATTTCTCATTTTTTCTACTATATAATACCACAGTTATTTTCTATTATACATATATTATATATTAGATATTTTATTTAAAAAAATATCCATTTTAAAAACTGAATGAAAATTGAAAAATAAAAATCAAATAAAAAAGATAAAAATTAAAATCAATAAAAGAGAGGTTTCTCACTGAAGAAGAGAAGAAAAGAAATTAAAAAAATCACAAAAATATTTTCTCACTCGAAAAATCGAGCGTGATTTTTTGCCTCCTTGAATTCGACCCAAGAACACTTGATTGGATAAATAAAAAAGTGAAAACATCAATTTTAGGAGAGAGAGAGAGAGATAGAGAGAGACCGATATTCCTTCATTTTTCTCTATATTATGTTTCTCTCTCTCCTAGTTGGTGCTCTTTTGTTTGAAAACAATCTCTCTCTTTAGCGGTATCTACAACATACATTTTTAACTGCTAGGTCAGATCCTCTTTTCAATAAGTTCAATTAGATATCACACTTTAATCTCGTGGATAGTATGTGATCTTGACCTTCATATGGGCCTCATGCTATGACTCCAAGGTACTTGGTACCTTAGAGTTGGTGGCCTCCGTAAGCATGCGTTGAGGCACGTGTATCCTAACTAAGTTGTTGATACTCCGTGTGTTTCATTGGTCATTCAATATTGTGGTAAGTCTACGGTCTTGACACATGTTGGGTCTCATGCTATGACTCTAAAATACTTCATAATTTAGGGTTGGAGCACCTCCTGAGGCATGCATTCGGAGTACGTGCATCTTAACTAAGTTCCCAGCACTCCCACTTGCATCCACAATACATATTTATACATATATACATGTCTTCATACTTATGCTTATGGTCTACTTAAGTACAAAATGTGTATACTCACATTTCTACTTAATGTATCCTAAACTCATGAATTCATCTTATTCAACTAGGTTATACTCATATTAGTTGGATTGCTCTTCATATCAATCCTAACTAATAGGCTAACTATTGAAGGAATCATATTATACATTGTCAAATTGATTTCTCGGTTTACTAAATATCTCTCTACTATTTATATGGTATCTTAGGAAATCATCTTAGGTTGATCTGATCAATCATGAAATTTCTCATCTGCTAATCCTAAGGGGTTATGATGACCGATCTGAGATGATGTCTACACTAACCACCGATACAACATGGAAATGCTACATCCATAAGAACACGTAGATATTGCGGGAACCAAATCTGTGACACGCATCAAGATGTTGATGGATTACAGAGATGTTTATATCATTCAAACACTTTCATTGTAACTGACATGATAATTAGTTATATGATTCCATTTAGGACCCAAATTCATCATATAATTACTTACTAACATATTTTGCATCAACTAATGATGTCACATGATGTCTTATACATGTCTGTCATAATTTCATTTCATTTTTTACATTTAAAATACTATTGGTTCCAATCATATCGTTACACATCGATCATTGCCACTGGACTAAGTGACTTGGTGCTCCGATTTGGTGTCAAAATTTCTGTCTCGAATTTGATGATAAATTACATGCATGGATAGAACATTCAATAAGAATAAATGTGATATAAATTTAATATTTTTTGTGATAATAGAAACTCTCGGAAAATACGGTTGAACACGGCAAGTGCTAATTTTGTGTATAGTTTTTCATCCCTGATTTTAAAACAAATTATATGCATGGATAGATCGGGGGATAAGAATAAATCTGAAATGAGTTTCATATTTTTAGATCACCGGATTACTCGAAAAATGTGACGGAAGGCGAAGATGCGATATAGAAATTGGTTTTGCATGTTCTATATCAGGTGATCTGTATGTCAAATCAACGCAAAAACGAGGTAAATGCCTTGTGTGGGCCAACAACAAGGTGGAGGAGTCTAGTCCGTACCTTTGAGGATCATTCCCAGGATTTCTCCTCCACCCTGAAGTCAGTGATTGCATGGTGCTTCGTGTGAAACACAAGCAAACACGACATAAACATCAACGAGCTTTTTGAAATGGCACCTTTGGATCACTAATCGGAGGCCAGAAAAGTTGGAAGAGAAGGAGCACCGGAAAGCTCCTTGATGGAGCTCTAGCAACAAGATCAGATCAAATGGGCTATGTGGTTAACTCACTTGGCTATTTATAGGCTTAGGTTTACAGCTCAAAAGCTGTAAATGGTCTTATTTCAACATAACTTTCTCATACAGTGTCTATTTTTGACGTTCTTGGGCTCGTTGGAAAGTTCTCGAAAGAGGTTTAATGTCGAAATGGGAAGAATCAAGTTGAAAAATAAGATTTAGTATTTTTTATAATTTTGGGATTCACAACGGCTCTTTGCCGATGATTACATATAGAGAGAAGGCATAAATTACGATGAAATCCATGTGGATAATGTTAGCTGTAATTGCACACCATGATTTTGACATATGACAAATATATATCAAATTTTCATTTCTCAATGGATTCCTTGATATCTGTATAGAGTAGTACTAGGGCTTCATAGGAGAGGAAGGCAAGGTTTACAAGCTCAAGAAATCAATGCATTGCTTGAAGCTAGCTTCTCTTATCATATCCGTTGAAATAATAAAAAGTTATTCTTTTGTATAAAATCTTGATGAATCATGTGTATACAATAATCTTAATGGGAGTGCCATTATGTTCCTATGGAGATAAGTATCTAAATGATTTAAGGTACCTCAACTCCTTGTTACACTCCTTTTTTTGTTGATTGTTACTATTGTGAGATAAGTATAGCACTATTTTGAAAGTTTGAGTATTGGTTACCTCAGATGTAGAAATCATTTCAATAAAGTATGCAAGTACCCTAAGACATGGCATAGCCTTCAGTCATAAGAGTGGTTGATTCAATGACTAGACTATCTAACTTAAAACTTAAACATCTGCACACAAGTATGGATCTTAAAGAGATTCAAGATTTTCTTTAAGAAATAGTGGGAGATTGTTGGACATACTGGCACTGACAAGACATCATGTGGTTACATTATTGCAATTATATACTTCCATATATGAAATAAATGTTGCATAATTATTCAGATCCCTATGTAAGATTGAGGCTACGTATCTTGGCCATATTGGGTGTTGTATAATTAATGATCTAAAGAGTTAGATTAGAATAATTATTTTGCACTAATTTATGATCTAAATATTTAGATTGAGGATAAAATTGACACCAAACTATATGATCCAATGAAGTGATACCTAGTCTCAGAAGAGACAGCAATCTTCTCCATGGACTAATATTCAATAGATACTCTTGATTCATGTCCTTCGCATAGGAATATATATTCACAGTTGCCGAATTAGTCAAGTTAATACTTAACTTGATGAGATCGAGATTGAGGAAGCCCTACATTGTAGACTATCATAAGATAGGTAATCATTCTTTGATAGGATACATACATGCATATACACACACACATACAAACATACATGTATAACTATATATATTATATCTGAGTTTGTACATCTGTAAGACTATTGTGTTGATGGTACATATGTATGTGGTCATGTCAAGGATTATATATGATGAGATGGTATACACATAAGGATATATGAGATATATGATCTCTCAAAGTAATCATGTATGTTTATATACAATAAGCAAAGAGACTGGGCTTACTTTTAAGAGATTGAGGTAAAAATTAACGACAGTTATCATGTTTTAGAAATAGGATACTAGTTCCATTATCAATATATGCTTTTGGAAAGCATACACTGCAAAAAAAACGTGAATGGTGAGCACGAAAAAGTGAGGGGTGCAAGCACACGCAAAACGGTGGACAAGCACGCACCCAACACTCGTGCTCGCCCCTTTGATTTTCACACTATTTTGGCGGTGGTTCCTCTTTAAGTATTCGAGCAAGCACATGTGCCAAGCATGTTCACCCATTTGAATTTCAATGGGAGCAACACGTGGCATTATATTTTTAGTAGGTGAACACATGGCATACACATAATGTGCTTGCCCGCATCTGTAAACAGAACGCTCCAGTACATTTCTTTCTCATTGTACTCACAACAAACCCCCAAATCCCTTGCTTTGATGGTCCGACCTCCACGCGCCCACCTTCTAGCGACCCCCATTTATAGAATCCGATCACGCACCCATCTTCCTTTATGTATTTCACTACATCCTCTTTATTATTTTTCAACATTTTTTTGTATATCATGTACTTATTCATGTTTTAGGGTTTCATATTTTTGATAGAATGTTCATTTTTCTTTATGTTTTTAATGATTCAATATGTTGTTTGTGGATCATATGTAGTAGATTGATATGCATTTGTTATTAGATTTGTTGATGGTAGTCAAGTATGGATGAACATGTACATGCATGGACGGTGTATGATGCAATGCCACAACCAGTAATATGTCATAACTGTATAACAAGTTCAAATAGCCAGTATAATATATGATTCCCCTATGATCAAATGAGATATCTTTTCTAAACCCTAGATGGAAACAAAAAATGCGGGACAACATAATTCAAGTTAACCATATTTTCCAGTATGTAGGATGTATGAGTATTAAGAATACTCTAGGTTGTTGTAATAGTAATAGATTGTATTCCGTTCTTTTTCTTTTGAGGTAGTAATCAAACATCATGGCCTTTAATGGATCCACTTGAATATAAAAAAATGAGACTTGATTGGATTAATCTTAGTTGAATGAATCAGATTAAATGGAATGTATAGGGATTTATAGAAAGAGTTGTGATTGATTAACGATAAGGTTTGATGCCTGACAAATTAGCTGGATCACTTTAACAATCTTTATCCATAATATCATATTCAATTAGATATTAAGCTAATATACATAGATATAATATCTCCCTATTAATATCTTTGAGTATATGTGTTCATTGTAGACCTAAGATATCCAATATGATTGGAATATCATTGTCGGTATGTTTGGTAACAGGGTTGGGTTGGAGTAACCTCCATCGAATAGTGGTTGTTTGGATGATTAGGAGGTTGAAGAGGGTTGGAATGAGAAATGTGATGTGATGTCACATTGATTCGTGATAGAATTTCAACCAAGAATGTAGGGGGATCAATCAGGTTACCTCGAGATAACCTAGTAACCAAACGAGCCCTTAATATATCACAATTAAATAATCACGAATCAAGATTATTAGATTAAAATATCCAAGTATTGTTGAATCATGAATTTATCATGTGAATTGTACAATAATCAGAATATAAAAAACTAAAATTTTCCGATGAAAATTTATAAATCGGCTCGCTAAACGACAATTTCAACTCGAGAAAACTTTATTGATCTTGACAGTGTCATTGTGACCTGATATAGCATGTTTCATTAAGATCGATCGAATTGGATCGCACTATGACTTGAGACAATTAAACGATAAGGAAAGAAAAGGGCAGCACCGAAACAGGGGAAGCTTCCAGACAAGCTGTAGGCCATAGGTGAGCCATTCGAACACTAGGGCATAATATACATTTATCTACATCATTATCCATTTTAGAAATATGAATATGAATTTGAAAATAAATATTGACAAGTATGAAAATATCATGAAAAAACACGCACAAACAAGATTAACCATGCAAGCACTAAGACAAAGATTTACAAGCTTCGCTAGTAATTGGGTTATGTCCTTAAGCGATGGCGATTGATTTTCACTGTAGAGAAAGAAGAATACATAGGATGTTGAGAGCCCTAACCCTATGAGAGTTTATATTATTACTCTCATGCAAAGGGATTTCTGATATGTTGGAAGAAAGGAAAATGAGAAGTTGTTATTCCAAGGAACCCTAGGCTCTCTTATATAGAGAAAGCCTATGTGTAAATTACATAAGGTGGAACTAGGAAAATAACTATAACAGAAAAGTACATAAACTCTAGAAATATCTCTACACTCCCCCTCAAGATGGAGCATAGATATCAATCATGCTCAGCTTGGAAGAACATTTCTAAATGGCCCTATGAGCATTGGCTTGGTAAAGATGTCTGCAGTATGCTCTCTCTGAAATAACATGGGAAGTAGAAATCAAGCCCTTCTGAATCATATCTCTGATATAGTGGCAGTCTAACTCAATATGCTTTGTTCTTTCATGAAATTCAGGATTATTAGCAATAAATAATGTTGCTTGGTCACATTGTAATTACATGGGTAGAGGTACTTCTATATGCACATCTTCTAATACGGCTCGAACCCATATCATCTACGTACTCGCCTGTGCCATGGCCATGTACTCAGATTCAACACTAGATCTAGCTACCATTGTCTATTTTTTCCTTTTCCAAGAAACTAAAGAACTGCCAAAAAACACTGCAAAACCTGAAGTAGATTTCTGATCCCTAGAACATCCTGCATAATCTGCATCAGCACATGCAGAAATAGAGAGATTTGTTTCTTTCCTAAACAACAGTCCTGCACCTGTAGACGACTTTAGATATCTCAGTATCATATATATAACATCCATATGTACCTGTCTGGGTTGTTCCATGAACTGACGCACCCGACTTACAGTAAAGGCAATGTCAGGTCTAGTGATAGTAATATAGAGAAGCTTTCCTACCATTTCTCTATATCTTCTCCTGTCAACCTCCTAGGTATCATCTTCATATAACTTCATGCTAGGATCCATGGGAGTAGTCGAGGGTCGACACCCGATCATGCTTGTCTCAACAGGCATATCTGTAATATACTTCCTTGAGGTCATGACAAGATCCTGTGCATTCCTAGCAAATTCCAATCCCGGAAAGTATCGTAGGGTACCAAGATCCTCGGTCACAAACTGATGGCTTAGAAATGCCTTTGCCATCTTTATCCCCTGCATGTCATCTTCCGTAACAAGTATATCATCAACATATACCATAATAACAACAGTACCTCTGGGAGTCTTCTGGACAAACAAAGAGTGATCAGCATTTGATCTTTTGAACCCTTGCTTCTGAATTAAATCTGAAAGCTTATGGAACCATGCCCGCAGACTTTGTTTAAGACCATATATGTCCTTGTGAAGTCTACACACCATCTGACACTCCCCCTCACCAGCAAACCCCGGAGGTTGTTGCATGTAGACTTCTTCTTGCAGATTCCCATATAAAAAGGCATTCTTAACATCAAGATGAAACAAGGTCCAATCACGTACCAGGGGCGACTGAAAGAAGGACATATAGAGTGGAATGATGTGCAACAGGAGAAAATGTGTCCATATAATCCATGCCATAGATTTGAGTGAATCCATGTGCCACTAGCCTTGCTTTATAATGATCAAGGTTTCCATCCGCATGATATTTGACAGTAAAGACCAATTTACAACTGACAACAGAAACTCCTGGGGGGAGCAATAACCAAGCACCATGTACCACGAGACCGCAGAGCAGACATGTCCTCCTCCATAGCTAAACGCCAGCAGTTATCCTTCAAGGCATCCTGATAATTCTGTGGTATCTCCATGGTAGATAAGGCCACAACAAACCTCTGAAAATCACCAGTAAGGCGATGGAATGAAACCTGTGAAGCAAGTGGATATGATGCAAACGTCCGAGGCAATAGGTACATCCAAATCATCAGCAGTACCCACCTGTATGCTATTCTCCTGCAAAGATCCATGCACTTGCACATTGTCAGACCCATCATTACTAATATTACCTGGACATACCTGGGCCATGGTGGATGAATGACGACCTCCATGAGCAAGAACCGAACGACGGGTATAAAATCTCAGTAAAGGTGGGACTGGTGGTTGGGGAGGTGGTGATTGTGGTGGAGCAGTAGGAGTTGGTATGTGATCAGACTGGCGCAGAGGAGGAGGTGGTACATAATCTCATCATCAGTGGTAGATAAAGTCAACATGTCACGTGTAGGCAAAAAATACATCACATACTCAAAGAAGATGACATCGGCACTAACATAATATATCTTGTTTATAGGATCATAGCATCGGTAACCCTTTTGAGTACAAGAGTATCCAAGAAACACAGACTTGATAGCCCTAGGTGAGAGCTTGTCAAGCCCCAGAGTGAGTTGATGCACGAAAGCAACTGAGCCAAAGACACGAGGAGTTAGGGAGAACAATTCCCTATTAGGGAAGACAACAGAAAGAGGAACTTTCTCACCTAATATAGAGGAGGGCATACGATTCACCAGATAACATGCCATAAGGACAGCATCACTCCAAAAAGACACTGGAGCACAACTCTGGATAAGTAAAGTCTGAATGATATCAAGATGATGATGTTTTCTCTCTGCAACACCGTTTTATTGAGACGTGTAGGCACAAGTCGTTTGATGGATAATGCCACGAGACAAGAAGAATTGTGAAAGAGCATGAGTGCAAAACTCCAAGGCATTATCCGTACGCACAATTTTCACAGTAGAAGAAAAAACATTCTGAACTTCATTTATAAGATTTTTTATTACATCCCCTGCTTCAGATTTATTCTTCAATAAAAACACCCATGATAATCTAGAGAAATCATCAACCACGACTAGGTAAAACATGTGTCTCTGGTGATCAGGGGCACGACTCGGACCCCAAATGTCAACATGCAATAACTCGAAAGGGGAGTGACTGCTCCGAGACTCACGACTAGGGAAAGTAGATCTGTGATGCTTTCCCAATTGACACGCTTCACATTGAAAAGACGAACTTGGTGAAATATGGGGCAAGATATGACGTAGCTTCTGAAGAGGGAGATGACCAAAGTGTAGATGCCAAGTAAAAGGAGAGACGGTTCCATTGGACTGAGATGAGACACCAGCATAGGGAGCTCGGACCTACCGACAGAGACCATACTGCTCACAGCCACAGTCAATCACCATGTCCGTGAGAATGTCCTGAAAAATAAGAGACGATGGATCAAAAATAACACGAGTGCAAATCTTTTGTAATCTGACTTATAGATAGTAAGTTCATTGAAAAATCTGGAGCATGCAAGACATTCTTTAGACGCATAAAAAGTGTCAAACTGATCTCCCATGTCCAATGATGGGGGGATGAGTCCCATCTGCTATTACTACCGATCTCCCTGGCGGAACCTCCCTGTATGATGTAAGCTTATCTCTATCTCGACAAAGATGATATGTCGCACCGGAGTCCATAATCCATTCTAAAACATCAGAACTATGACAGGACGTAAAGTCATAAGCATTGCCTGATGTGCTAGCTGGGGCTGGCGTACTAGCAAAGGCTAAAGATGCTATGTCCAAGTGACCTCCTGTTGAGTTAGTAAAGGCAGGAGGTATGATATCACAGAGTCTGGCGACAAGATCCTCAAACCGTTGATGTGAAGTAGATGGTTGTGGAGGCGCAACCTGCTCGGCTACACGGGCTGATGCAGAAAACCATGCTTATAATAGCATGTATCCTCCATATGACCAGGGCGATGACAGAAGGTGCATGGCTGAGGAAAGCGGCCACCTCGACCACGAGGTCCACGGACACGAAAAGAAGAAGAGCCTCCTCTGCCTCTGGAAGCTGCCATCGCTGAAGGAGGTGGAGTAGTAGCAGTAGAGGGAATTGTTGCTCTGTTGAGCCTTCGATACACTTCCTCCATTGGAGGAATAGTAGCATCCACCAGGATCTGCGAGCGAGCCGCATCATATTCCAGGTCAAGCGCCGCTAGTAAGACCCCCACCATTGTAGCATTTCAGAACGTCTTATGTTGTTCAGGAGTCTCCGTAAGGGGAATAATACTATAAAGCTTCTCAAACATCCCTCGTAGGGATGTATATAAGGAATGCAGAGGCCGGTCATTCTGCCTGCCCATAAATATATCATGCTGAAGTTGAAGGATCTTGGTCTCATTTCTCATCTGCGAGTATGTCGCGGCAAGGATGTCCCACATTGCCTTAGCAGTGGGCTGATGGAGTACATCATTAGCAATCTCCATTGTCAGTGTGCCTGAAAGCCAGACCTTAGCATACGAATCATCAGCCTCCCATGAGGCATAAACCCCAGTCCTCTCTGCCAGCTCATCTTCGGTAAGAATGTACTTACCATTTGACTTCATGAGACTCATGAACTGCATCGCCCAAAGCTCGCAATTCATCCCATCCATCTTGACTATGGTCGTTGGACCTTTGAAGGCGTCGATGGAGGGCATATCGACTTTGTTTTCTGACATTGATGTCGAAGATGGAGAACTAGGGTTTGTAGACCAATGAATAAATGTCTACATAAACATGTAAGAATTTGAGTGCATATGTAGACGTATGCACTCAAATCCATGAGGAACGAGAGAGAGAGAGAGAGAGAGAGAGAAGGTGACGGGGGTGCGTCGGGTAGGGAGGGGGGCGTCGGCGGCTAGATGGTGATGGGGCGGCAAGAGGAGGGGCAGAGGAAGGAGGGCGGCGAGATGAGGAGCCACGGGAGGAGAGGCGGCGAGAGGAGGGGCGGCAGGAGGTGGGGACGGCGCCAGTGAGATGAGGAGGGGAGAGGGAGGAGAGGGGACGACTAGGGTTTTAGGATGGTGGTTGTGATACTATGTTGGAAGAAAGGAAAATGAGAAGTTGTTATTCCAAGGAACCCTAGAGAGAAAGCCTATGGGTAAATTACATAAGGTGGAACAAGAAAAATAAATATAACAGAAAAGTACATAAACTCTAGAAATATCTCTACATGATACAAATAGATCCATACACTTGAATACAAATAGAACTGCTCGTAAAAATTTCACCGCAGGCACTGAGCCCTTCCGGTTTTCAAGTAGACAAGGAAGACAATCTGATGGGATCTGTAGGGGCTCCAAATCATTCTAATTGGATCGGATTGTTTACGTCATCCCATCCGCCTATAATTTGCATAACTTCACTTGCATTATATGAATCAAAGTAAATAAAAAGAAGATATCAACGAAACATCCAACGTATACTTTGGAAATCAAAGGTGAAATAGTCGTTTAAGCAAAATGAATGCAACAATCGATGAGAAAAGGAAAACTCACATTTCATTTTGCTATATTACTTATTCATATAAAAATCTGTACATCAAAGTCGCTATTTGAGCATATATACAGGCACACAAATACTGATTTTTACAACAATGTTTTCAGCATGAATAATGGAAGATGGGTAGATTAATTTCCACCTAGAATCATACTCTAATTTGGTAAGAATAGTGGAAGCAATCGGCTGGGGTGTTATTTTTCCTCTTCGCTGCTGAACTTATTCGCAATGAGAGGGCGCACGTCGTCTGCTTCTGCAAGAGTCTCTAAGAAAGGCAGCAACGAGATCAGTGCACAATCCAATGGATCATTGAACCAGCTCTTGATGGGTATGCCATTATTCACTTGCAACTGAAAAACCTGAAAACGGGAAGAGATGTGGAAAATCTGGAAACATGGAGTTGAAGATAGGAGAAAGTCTGCAGTCACTCATGAAAACAAAGTCAAATGAAGCAAAAGAAGGAATTGTTTCTGAACAGCTACATGCAAAATGTGAAGTTTTTTAAAAATATGACGTTCTGATTACGGCGCCATAAAAATCTTTATTTAAAACTGATAAAATTTACCAGTTAGTTCAGAAATTTCTCAAGAGAAGATATGCATTGTCTCTTCTATGAAATTTAATGAAGAATAGGCAATGAGAAGTAGTTTATCATTTTCCTTTACAAGCCTCTATTCTACATCGACAGGCTGACATATTGAATAAATCAACCCAATACTATCCTTTAATATGGTATGTATATCCCTATAACCAACTCTACTTAAATGTAGAAAATATAAAAAATTATTATGATGCCATACACAACTTTAGTTAAAACTAATAAAATTTACCCGTTAGTTAAGGAATTTCTCAAGAGAAGACATGCATTGTCTATAACAATGAGATGGTATGAATAGGCAATGAGCATGCATTACTTTGTCATTTTCCTTTCTTTCTAGATCCATCTTATTGTATACAAACCAATATTCTACAGTGAGAGGCTTTGTCGTATTGAAAAGGAATCCAATATACCATGTTCAATATGGTATCAGAGCATATCTATCCCTAAAATCAACTATGTCAACCCAACACCTCCCTCCAACTTCTCAAATTAGCTCACCATAGTCAGCCTCGACACTATTGGATGGGTTCTCCTCCTTGTGAGAAACTAATCCATACTTAGGACATTGGTAAGTCCAATTTGGAAAAGGAAAAATCAAGTCCTAATTGAAGAAGGAAATCAATTACCTTTTTGGAATAGGAGACTTCTTTTCCTATTCCTATTGGAAGTAGGAGTTCATGTTTCCTCGTTTTCTCATCTCCATGGTGTTCGAGTATTTGGTTGTGTGCATCTTATATTGTAGATGGGTAAATGGATACCTCCAGGATCCATTTACCCCATCCAGTTGTTTAGTCCCAAATCTACCAGTTTCGAGATGTGGAGACTCAGTGGGGGCTATATATAGACTTCGCACCCATTGTATCCGATGAGAAAAAGCAATGAAGCATAAAGCCCTTTGAGGCCTTCTCCCGTGGTTTCATCACGCTCCTTAAAGAGTAGAGTTCCACGTAAAATCCTGGTGTTCAAATGTTCTTATTATTTTATCTCTGATATGCTTCTGCATTCCTATTTTCTAACATGGTATCCGAGCGAGTTCGATTCTCGAGGAATGGTTCTTGAATAGTTTTATTATTGTTCGAGATTAGATTTTGATATTTTTGTTCTTGAGAGATATCATGTATGGTTCAAGATCTAGGATTTCTTTTTTGAAACCCTAATCCAGCAAACAACTTGTACAAGTTCTGAAAATCCGAAGATCTCCATATGGCACCTCCATCATGCAGCCCAGCTCCAGTGTCGCGCATATTGCGGCTCATCTTCGGTCAACAAGCAGCGTTGTGGCTCCAGCAGCACACAGTCGCACCAGGCGGCGCTCACCCTCCAAACCTCCTTGTTATAGCATCTCGTGGCACGCAATCACAAGCAAAGCCCTTTGCAATTCCCTCCAGCGCAGGAGGAGGCGCACCTTCAACCTCAGGCATAGCTCTTAGCAAAGCTCGGAGCAACGCCGCCCCTCTAATTGAAGTCTCAGATCTCCAGGTGGCATCCTCTCTCTCAATTCATCTCCAGTCGATTGCTGCCATCCTCCTCACCTTGTCTCGGCGGCGGCTCCAAACTTGAAGAAGCAAGTGAGCCATAAATCGGGCCGGCCCTTGGGCTTCGGCTTCGGGCCCTTGCAAACCCGAGCACGGCCCGAATAGCTAGATGGGTCAAATTTGCGGCCCATACCAGCCCATTAAGACAGTGGGCTCGGGCTTGAGCGGGCCGGGCAGTGGGTTGGGTCGGGTCGGCCCTGTCCTATGCTCCGCCATACTTGACGTACCTCAGAATCATCATGCATACATCTTTGTAGGCATGATTAGGGCAATCCATGAACTGGCTGAGCTAGCCGGCTACAAGCGAGATATATGAGGCCTAATGATGGTCAAATAAAGCAACTTTCCGATCAACTACCTCTAGCGGTTTGTATCTCCAATCAAAAAGCCATTGAAGCATGATTTGGGATCCATTGGCAGCCGAGCTAGCTTGGATCCCAACATCCCAGTATTTTGTAGTAGGTTCGTAGCATACTTCCTTCGGGACAGAAAAACATCTCGTTTGGATCAAGAGATCTCAATTTAAAGGCAGTATCATAGTGGTCCAATATCTTTGACTACAAATTTCTATGCTAGATGCATTTTCACTTCCACAATGCCCTCTGAGTGATCTCCAGTAAGGACAATGTCATCTACATATATCAACATGACTACATTGCCTTGTTTTCTGTACAAATAAAGAATGGGCTGATGAAGATATGGAAAGTCCCAGGTTCTCAAGAACTTCTGATAGCTTGTGGAACCAAGCATATGGACTCTATTTAAGACCTTTATTGATGTCACCTACTAATTTAGTAGTTGACATTGCACAAGCCCTTCTCTCTCGGTCCCGAGATCCACACATGTAGCACCTCTCGCCCATCGCAAGGTCCTACGTAGGCCTCCTTCTTTGCCAATATGCTTGCATGGGTCTCTCTCCTTGTCGTAGGCCCTCATGCGAGTATCGAGTTCCACATTGTGGTGGACCTTATGTACAAGGACACCACAAAGGATATGTGGGATGAACTGTCACAAGCATATTCTCATCAGACTATCAAGGCATGCCTTACCAACATCAACACGTGGGTTTGGTCTGCTTCTCAAGGAGAGTCTACTCTCGTTGAATACTACGATATCTCAGTGTCCTCTACGAGGAACTTCTCATCTTTTAGCCAGTATGTTCTACCAAACAGGTGGCAGAAAGATCTGAGTAGCAAGTCTACAGATTTCTTGTCAACATTCATCCTTGCTATCAGACTGTGAAGGATTAATTTCTCATGCATGACACTCTGCCATCCATCAAGGTAATTTTTGGTTCACTACAACAGCTTGAGACTTCTATTGGTCGCACACATTCTCCGCAGCATGTGGAGAACTCCACCTTTCTTGCATCCTCTGGAAGAGGCGGCCAATACAACTCCTGAGGAGGTCGAGGTTTGACTCTGGTCGTGGTCGTATGCCATGCATTCACTGCCAATGTTGTAACCGCCCATCGGAGAGATGTAGGTGAATTTTGGCAAACCACGTGCCCACGCCGCATAAACATTTAACTACGATACAACTATGACATATATACCCTTAGAGCAAAGACCCTAGTGGACAGACAATCCAAATCTCTGCCACGAACTATTTCTACTATTTCAAATGATGCAACTACTGAGGAACTCTTTTACCAGCGAGAACCTTCCTACTGGGAACCTGGCTACAATCTCCGATAAAGTAGCTGACTATGCCGCTGCTACAGTGCCAGCATGGATTATTGACTTTGGTGCTTGAACCCACTTGATTGGAGAAAGTAGTATGGTGACCAGAGTCATGGTCTCAACCCTCTCGAGAGTTGTAGCAACCACCTCATTTTCAGATGTCACCAGAAAAGCAAAGTTTCTTTGTAGCATATGTAGGATGTGTATGATCGGTAGAGGCCTCGAATTGTTGCAAACAACCAAAGATGGCCTTGATGGAGGAAATAGTACCAAATGTCAGTAACTAGTCCTTCATGGTCTAATAACAAGGACAACGACTGGCAAGGAATATGTAAACTTGCCATTCAGGTTGCTTTTCCACCTGTTTGCTTTTCCACCTGTTTGGCACAACATGTTGGAATATGGCAAGTTCCTCATATAGATTGGTGAGTTGTTGGTAGTATTCCACGAGAAATGGCTCTCCCTGAGAAACGGTCAAAATCTACATGTAGCTATCCACAAGTCCTGATATGGTAGTCTATTGTGAATATGTATGTGCGTGTTCATCCCATATGTCCTTAGCAGTCTCCTGGTACAGGAAATTGGCAGCGATGTTGGGCTCGACGTTGTTGGTCATCTATGTCAGGACATGAGCAATCATTATTTTTGTTTGTTTCCTTCAGAGATACCTTCATTAGAACATATATCTTCCTCTGACCATCGTTGAACACCTTGAAATCCCAAGACCATAGCACACAATTGTCTGTGCCCTTGAGTTTCATAAGTCCCCTGAACCACCGTGGAGGATGTGGATATAAGGGGCTTGGTACAATTGGAGTGCTAGGATATTTTATTTATGCATATGGAGAGGACAGCTAAGGTAGCAACCCTCGACCGAGAGGGGCCCCCACGAGGTGGAGAAAAGGTGTAAGGATCATGCTAGGGTAGCAGTACTCTATTGCATTGGAAAGGAACCCACATGCGGATGCATGTCGAGGGAGCCCGCACGGAGGAAGTGGTGCAAGAGAGGAGGCTCGTGCAGAGCTGGGGTCTTGTGGTGCAGCAGCCTTGGATACGAACCCTAGTTTAGGATCGCTTGGAGAAAGTTGAGTGTGAAATCACAAGGTCCAATAGACGACAAATACATAAAGTCCCCAATGGGTTACAAAAAGAAGTAGAGAACATGAATATAAACTAAAATAAAAATCATATCATTACTTATATTGGCAAAATTATGTCAACAAATGTTTTTTTTCAAATAACTATCGGTTTATACACTAAAGAGAAAAGATCAGGTTCTTAGTATGTTCAAGGACTTCCATGTACTAGTAAATAAACAAGGTTGTATCGATATCGATATCGTTTTGGTCCGCCTGGAAATAGATATAACATGATATATCACCGATATATCGATGATATCGGTGGAAATGTCGGAAATGGCTCAAAAAAGCTATTTTTATTGTTTTTTCAGAAATTAAGATCATCCAAGATATTAAAACAACAAATAACCTACAAATACACACTTATGCCCATATATCCGCTATTTATTGCCCATATATCGCACATATTGGTCATATCGAACATATCACTGCTAATGTTTATTCCTGACCTATAGATATTGGAAATGGATTCCATTCGAGTTCTTATAAAATTAAATAACTTACAAATATACACTTAGATGACACATATAGATCATTTGTGAAGACTATGATTCTTATATTGCACATATCGGTCATATCGAACATATCGCTGGTACTGTTAGTTGTTGACCTATATATATTGAAAATGGAGTTCATCCAAGTTCTTAGATCACTAAATGACTTACAAATATACTCTTAGATCACACATATCGATCATCTATGAAGCTTATATTACATTTATCGATCACTTTGAATATATCGATATTAAGTGAGCATGAGGGGGCTAGGGGGCCCAAGTTGGCCCTCCCTTGCAGGGGTGCGAGGGCAGCGCCCCCGACCCAAAACAAAATATATATAAACCATTGTGTGTTCTAATACTAGGTGTAGCTAGATATGTGTTTTAATACTGAGTGTAGCTAGGTAAGTAGTTGAATCAATCTTGCATGAGTAATAACATTGATATATAGAGATATCGACGAAACATTGACGATATCGATCGATATCCGGGATTTTTTTGTACTGAATACAGTCGTTTTTGACCGATATGGCGATATATCACCGATATCCCTATAAAAGGATATAATGGGTGATATCGAAACCCCTACCCTGTCAAAACCGATATATCCCGATATATCGCCGATACGGCCTTCTATGCTAGACTGCTAGTAAAGAGGTAGACATGAAAGGAGTTGAAGTGTATATGCAACGATTATAGAAGCGAGTGTGTAAGGCCCTTTGACATGTATTGCAACTCTTATGGGATTAGACATCAAAAGACTCCACCAAGGACTTCTCAGTTGAATGGAGTTGCTGAGAGGATGAACAAGACTCTCATGGAGAGAGTCAGGTGTCTACTTTTTTAGGAAAAACTACACAATTCCTTTTCGAGTGAAGCCTTTAAAATTGTACTATTGTGATCAACATGTCTCACATGCTACTTTGGATGAAAACATCTCCTATACAATCTGGTAGGAAAAAGATTATTCTTTTGAATACTTATGTGTATTTGATTCCAATCCTTTGTGCATGTTGCAACAAATGAAAGTTACAAGTTGGAATCAAAGATCAGAAAATGCATCTTTGTGAGATTAACTATACATTATATGATCATAGAGAAAAAAAGCTCGTAAGTAAATGGGTTGTGGTGACCCACTAGAGAGCGAGAGCGGGAGTGGGAGTAGAAGCGGCACTGGGGGAGAAGACCAACAAAGAGGGTAATCGGAGGGCCACATCATACAGGGAGAAGAGGGGGGAGTGCGAGAGGATGTCGAGATGGAAGAATTGGTGGGGGGAAGGCTCTTGGAATCTGCCGAAGGGGAAGAAGCGAGCATCGAAGGCTAGAAGCAGGGCGGCGCCATGGTGCTTTCAATGTAAAGCCACTGACCATATGCCCAAGACTTCTGTAGAGAAATAGCAATTGTTCTTTTAGAGCGGACGCGCAGGCCATCGAAGGAGGGAGTGTGCAATGAGGTCGTAGTCAATGAAGGAAGCTCTGTTAATGAGTATTGTTGCTGCGAAGTAGGTCCCCTCCATGGAAATGATGTCTGTTGTGCTGTGGGTATCTCTATTGACGTGAATGTCGAGAGAGGCGTTGACGGAATGCCCGCTAGAAGGGCTAGTGGTAAGGGAAGGCGATGTGGAGACACTTAGAAGAATTCATGAGAGGATGTTGACAGCAAAGGAGAGTGGTGTATGCGTTGACACTATTTAGCTTCATGGAGGAACTTTGTGTGTTAGGGGCTTATCGACAGAGGGTGTGAAGGAGGAGCTTTCAAGGGTGTTGGATTGTATCTTGCCACTAGAGTCTAGAGGAGCGATCATATGGTGGAGATCGTGTTTTCTCAATAAAAGCTCAGAGGTTGAGGAACTGACATGGAAGCTTTCGGTTGTTGGTATCCCTCCGAGGTGCATAAAGGTAGGACTGTTACGGGATGGGAGACCTTGGAACATGTTGGCAAAGTGGTGGAGATATGCAGCTCCAGTATGTGGTTGGGCGAGAGCTCAGAGGTGGTCCTCTCAATGTTGGGGAAACAGCTTCAATCCCTATCATGCGCTAAGCTTTGGATCGGTCGGAGATCGATGACGTTGTGGCTCATGGTCTTGCAAGGTGGGGGAGCACCGACGATGTCCATGGCGGCCACCGAGGAAGACTGAGGGCCAAGGTTGGAGGCAGGAAGCCTAAAGGTAACTGCTTTCAAGGGAGACAAAGCGCAAAGGCCCCTTTCGGGAAACTCTAGCACCGTTAGGGGTTCCCAAAATGCATTTCTCTATGGAGGTTCGACTGCGGACCCGGGTCCGTGGTTTTCGGCTAACCCGATTACCTTTGCGTTTAAATATCCAACTACAGACCCTTCGGGCTCGAACTCGGGTAAGCGGTATTCGGGTCTCCTAATCAGAATGTGAAGCCTCACTTCTCGAGTGTGGTGATCCGCCCGAACAAAGGGGTGGTTATGGGCACTACTTCAGGTCCAACTCCCGCTGGAGTGGACTTTGGGGTGGATCCGATAAGGCCTTCGAGGACCTCTACTACTCTAAGCCTCCAGATCCTGGTGTCCTGGGTGATAGTTGGACCACCTCTTGGTTCTACAATGACTAAGACAGACGACCTTTCGAGGGTGGTGATCTCCTGGAGCGACGTACGACTGAGCTGATTTTGGATGGGGGAGCTGCTGGTGGAAGATCAACCTCAGAGGGTTATTTCAGTGACTGAGGCAATGGAGGGAAGGGTTTCGAGCATGGGGTAGGGAGGGTCGCTCAGAGAAGATCGACGACATCCTCGCGCCAGGCTAAATTAAGGGCGATCCCGAGTACAGGGTTTCGGTACAATGGGGCCGGAATGATCCGAATCTTGGCGGGTTAGATCCTGATGTGGTGAGCCAGCTGGTGACCTTTTCGCGGAAACACCGCGGGCAAGTATGTTGGAATGGGAAACATTTTCTTGGGTGTGAGCGTGGCGTGGAAGGTGTAAAGGGCTATGTGGTTGAGGTGGAATCCCGGAGGAGGGGCTGGTGGAGACTCGTGAAGGGGCTGAGGGTGGCATAGGATAGAAGAACATTGTGATCCAGGTGTAATGTTGCGGCAACATTAACCGAAGAAAAAAAAGCAGAGAAGTTATTCGAGTTGGCAATTGTACAAAGATTAGGGGTCCAGGTGGCGGGGTCTTCCCCCTCAGTTTCCAAATGAAGCTCCTATGTTGGAATGTAAGGGGCCTAGGTCAAGCAGAGATGTGGTTCGCGGTTGGGTCCATGTTGGGTTCGTGGAAGATTGATGTTGCTTGCTTGTAAGAGACCAAGATTTGTTCTTGAGATTCGGTGAGTGAAGTTCCACATCGAGTCCTCATCTTAACGAATTTAAAGTTGTGTTGGCGAACGGAAGCTCGGGGGAACTGTTGTCACGTGAAACGGTGACATTTACGATTCGGTTGATGAGGCGGCCTTAGTCCATTCGATCACGGTGGTGTTGGTAAGCAAGGTTGATCAATCACGCTTCGTAATTACTTCGGTGTAAGGAATTGCAAGGGCATCCACAAATATGGTTTTGTGGGATGACTCGCGACAGATTAGAGTTAGATTTTCCGGAGATGACTTGGCTAGTGGGAGGTGATTTCAACTCACGCTCTATGTAGAAGACAGGCTGGGGGGAGAGGTGTGTAGAATCCCGACTCCGACCTTTTTGGTGAGATGGTGGAGGAGCTTGCTTTAGAGGTCATGTACGTGGCAAACTACAGGTACACTTGGAGGAGCTCATTGTCGCGCTCATGTATTGACCATTGTCTCATGTCTGTTGAGGCATTGGAGAGGTTTAGCTTGGCTACCGTTACTTCCCTTCCTCGGTCAAGATCGAGCCATACATTGTTGTGCCTCGACTCTTGAAACGGTAGAAGATCATCGTTTTACTTCAAATTTGAGTGATGTTGGTTATTGGAGGAGGGTTTCCATGGTATGTTGAGCAACTTCTGGTCGGCATTGGTTGTCGAAGGTATGACCATTGTGAGGTTCGCATTGAAGTTAGATGCATTGCGGCGTACGATGTGGTGTTCAAGAGGGAGTCTCATTCTGAGCGCGAGTTAAGGAGGAATCATGCGCAGGAAGAGTTGGGAGGTTGGACTTGTTGAAGGATGATAGGAATCTAGATGAGGAGGAGCTCGTGAGCTATGGGGTGGTTCAGAAGATCTCAGAGGAAGAGGATCGAAAGTGTGAATATGAGTGGAGACAGATGCCGCGATAGAAATGACTGAAGGAGGGAGATGCCAACACTAGATTTTTTTCACACGGTGGCAAACGATAGGAGGAGAAACTTGGTTCACTCTGTGGTTGTGACGGGAGGAGTTCTTTGGGGAGGCTGAGGTGGTGAGGGCATTTACCGATTACTTCAGAGACATGAGCAGGCGACTTCCACACTGCAGATTGTGATGGTTGGGGATGAATCTGAATCATGTCCTAGGCCAGATGTGAAACTTCTGACGAGGCATATGGGATGTTTGGAGTTTTGTGAGGCCGCTTTTAGACTGAATGCGGACGACTGTCCTAGGCAAGATGGTCTTCCTATCTTCTTCTACAAGGAATTCTGGGATCTGATTACTGAGGAGGCGTTGGAAGTTGTGGAAGAATTTGAAGAGGGAAACTTTGCTTTCGATTGGATCAATCGCTCTTTTATTTTCTTGCTTCTGAAGAAAGATGTTGCAATAAGAATTAAGGACCACAGATCGATTGCTTTATCCAATGCGATTTACTTGATTATGGCAAAATTGTTGGCCAATCGGCTGAGGGGATAGTAAACAAGCTCATCTCGCCGGCTCCGAGTGCCTTCTTACATAGTCGGCAGCTCATGGACAACATGGTCTTGGCTTCCGAGATTGTTGCAGATCGGCGTAGAAGGAAGGTTAAGGGTGTGTTGTGGAAGGTGGACTTCTCAAAGGCCTATGATTGTGTGGATTGGTGTTTCATCTTGGTCTTCTCTGTATAGAAGTGGCTTTCCTGATAGACGAATGGCGTGGATGAAGAGGTGTCACGACCGTTTCTTGTGCTGTTCTTGTGAATGGGCAGCCGAAGGGGGGATTCTTTCAGCCTCAGCAAGGGGTTCGCCAAGGGTGCCCGCTGGCACCTCTCCTTTTCATTCATGCGACCGATGCCTTGACGGTCACGGTCGATCGAGCCGTTTCAGTGGACTTCTGCAGTGGATATTCAAAGGATGAGGTCTCTATTCCAGTCCTCACTATGCAGATGACACGATATTATTTGTGAAAGGTGGTACCGATAGTTGTAGAGATTGACTGGTGACAATGGTCCAGGACATTTTAGGAGTTATGTCCGGTTTGAGGTTGAATAGGGATAAGTCGAAGTTCATCCATTTTGGCTTGGTGGATACGGAGATTGAATCGGGTGCTAGCTGGTTGTGATCGCCATGTAGGGATCTTCCATTGCGGTTTCTTGACGTGCCTCTGGATGGGCAGATGTGTACCACAGACCGGCTGACGATGATTGAGAAGCTGGTAGGTTGGCTAGGAATGGGGTGGTGTTTCGTCAAGATTGTGTATACACCGAGAATATTGTGACGCATGCCAATGCTATGGTTGATAGTTGGAACATGTAAATTTGTAATATTTTCATTAAGCGGGTTTGTAATAACTTTTGGTGATAAATGGTGAAATTTCGGCGCACCCATCTATACGATGAAGGCTCCTTTTCATTCAAAAAAAAAGAAGACGAGATGTAATATTTTTTTGAATATAATAATATTGAAGGCATCCAGATTACATCAAAGGGTACACATCACAATAGCTACAAATCAATTGATGTCGATCATATTCCTTTGCAGTTTTCAACCAAAGGTAGTTCATGATGAAGTTCATAACAAAGCTCCTAATCTTGAGGAAGACGATGTTGATATGACAGATTTTCTTACTAGCAATCAGGAGAAAGTTTCTTCATCTAATGCAAATCCGTCTGGCATAACTATCAGGGCGAGATGTCCATATACAAGATATTCTACACACGATGATGTTTTTTATGGACATTAGCAAGTCGGATACCATGAAGATGCTATGCAGTTTATGTAAAAAGATGAGTGGGTTAAGGCTATGCAAGATGAAATTTTGTCTTGTAAGACAACCATATCTTTGAGCTTGTGATCGAGTTTTAGAAAAATAAGTGTGTATTTAGAGCAAAGAATGATGAAAAATATCTCAATCCAAGATACAATGCTTCAACTAAACGAAGGATGTTGACTTTATTGAAATATTCTCTCTGGTAGTAAAAGATGTCAACAACCAATCAAGAGTTGGAGATTGAGAAGATAAACGTGAAGACTGTTTGGTGATCTTGAAAAGGAAATTTGCATAGCACAAATAGATAGATTCATAGTCAAAGGAAAGAATACTATGTTTGCAGATTGAGGAAAAGCATGTTTGAACTAAAACAGGCTAAAATAATGGAATAAGAAATTTGAGCCTTTTATGGGGGAGAATGAATACATAAAGACTAATTCATGCTATTGTGTCTTATTGAGAAATTCTCAGAAGATGATTTCGTAACTTCAATATTTTGTTGATTTGTGTTGATATCATGCTTATTGTCAGCAGTAATATCGAGAAATTCAAGTTTGAAGAAAAAATTGAGCAAGTCTTTTGCAATGAAAGACGGATCTGCAAATCGGATTTGGATATGAAAACTACCCGTGGAAAAAGTCCAAAGAACTTTGGTTATCTCAAGAGAAGTACATAGAGAAATTGCATTAAAGACTCAAAATGGATAAGGCCAAGCCCCTGAATGCATGTATTGGAGCACACTTCAAGGTAAACACCAAGCATAATCCAAGGACAAATGATGAAAAGGTTGATATGGAGATACCGCGACTACAAAAGGTCTAATGTATGCTATGATGTGTGCTAGACCCAATATTGTTCATCCTATTGGAGTTGCCATCAACTCTATGGAATACAATTAAATAAATCTTAAGATATCTTTGCAACACTAGCAACACATATCTTTGTTTCAGAGCAGAAAATGCATTTCTTGTCGGGTTACACAGACTATGATATGGAGAGTGATGTTGACAATTGTTGATCTATATTCGGCTACTAGATGACACATGCAAATAGTGTTGTTTCATGTTAATCAAGGTTGCAAAAGTGTGTGGCATTATCGACTATAGATGTTGAATTATTGCCACTACAGAAGCAACCAAGGAACACTTGTGCATGAAAAAAGTTAGTGCGTGAACTTAATTTTGGTCAAAATTGGTGGTGTGTGTAATATAGTGGTAACTGGATCTCTCCAGGATCCAATTACCACCCACTCATGTTTAGTCCCACATCTACTATTTGTGGGACTCCAGTCTGTCTGTGGGGCTATATAAGGAGCCCCACATCCCCTGTACTTAATGAGAAAGTTCAATAGAAACATATGTCCCTTTGAGGCCTTCTCTCGTGATTTCATCTCGCTCCTTAGGGAATAGGGTTCCAAGTAAAATCCCAAGTGTCCATGTTTATCTTTCTTTATTTCTTGCAATCTTTATCGATTCGCTTCCACGTTCTAGATTTCAACATGGTATCAGAGCAGTTCGGTTCCAGGCTTTTATTGTGAAGATTTTAATACCAGAGCAAGTCGTTCTTTGGGAGTTTTGATTTTTTCGATTCCAGTCCAAATATTATTATCTATTCTTGATTATGTTCTGAAGATCTCACCAACAAGTTCCACGAATATTCTAGGGTTCATAGAACCCTAAATCTAAGCAGCAGCAGCATCCGTTTGTTCATATCATCACACAGATCTCCAAGTCAATGCATCAATGGCACATCTAGGGTTTCTCCAAGGAGAGAAATCAAGAGACCTCCGTGTTTGAGGGCTACTCCAACCCCAGTTCATCCTGCGTAGAAGCTGCGTCCACTAAAAAAACAAAAACAAAAAATTGGTTGGGGTGATCTGCAGCTCCAAGAGGAGCCCCAAGCCTCCTACTTTGGCAGCCCCAAGCCTCTTACTTCTTGTGTGGATCTGCTCCTCCACGCACATCCTCCAGGAGACACCTACGTCGTCTCACCTCCTCCCGCTGGCGACACCATATATGTCTCCTCCAGCGCTGGTGCCTCCCTCCAAACCAACAATAGTTGCAGTGGACCCCTCTCTCCAACATCCCACGAGGACCACGACACGGAGTCGTCGAGGGCCTCCATTGCCCCTCAAGCTCCCCAGGAAGCGTCCCCATCCCTTCATATAGCATCTCCTCCAAGCCGCATCTCCTTCGAGCATCACCATCTCTAGATTTCACAAGCAGAGAGGGCACCTTTCAACGGCGCACATTCTAGTGGTTGCTTTCGTGAGAAGGGGTTCCCAATCGGGGAACCCTAAATAGAAGTTCTTTACAGAGATATGTTCCGATGATCTGGTATCGCAACGACTCTACAAGCATGGCAGGGATACCTTCCTCTGACCTGAAAGTCGCAGACCCATCCTCAAGCGAGGTCTTTTACCAGCAACAGACATATATTCTTCTTATGATGTATCGTGTGAAGATGTGATGTATAGCTTTTCTTGTTGTTGCAAGCTACAGCTTTCTCAGCTCCAGCTTGAGGGGAGTATTGGAGAATGTAATAGATTGGTAATTGGATCTCTCTATGATCCAATTACCACCCACTCATGTGTAGTCTCACATCTACTATATGTGGAAATCCAGTCGGTGTGTGGGGCTATATAAGGAGCCCCGCACCCCATGTACTAAATGAGAAAGTTCAATAGAAACATATGGCCCTTTGAAGCCTTCTCCCGTTGTTTCATCCCGCTCCTTAGGGAGTAGGGTTCCACGTAAAATGTCAAGTGTTAATGTTTTTCTTTCTTAATTTCTTGCTCTGTTTATCTATTCGCTTCTGCATTACACATAAAGACACTTGAAATTTTACATGGAACCCTACTCCCGAAGGAGCGAGATGAAACCACAAGAGAAGGCCTCAAAGGGTCGGATATTCTATTAAACTTTCTCGATGAGTACAGGGGGTGTGAGGCTCCTTATATAGCCTCACAGACAGACTATAGACCCACAGATAGTAGATGCGAGACTAAACATAAGTGGGTGGTAATTAGATCTTGGAGAGATACAATTACCAGTCTATTACATACTCCAACACTCCCCCCCAAATTAGAGCTGAGAAAGTTGCAGCTTGCAACAAAAAGAAAATGTATAAATCACATCTTCATATGATACATCATAAGAAGGTATGTTCGCTATCGGTAAAAGACCTCGCTCGAAGATGGGTCTACGACTTTCGGGTCACTGGAACGTATCTCTACCGTGCTTGTAGAGTCGTTGCGATACCAGGTCATCGAAACGTATCTTTGTCGTACATGTAGAAGAGTCGCAATAGAAAAAGAAGTCCAATGTGGAGTAGTAGTAGTCGGATAGTAGAAGAAGTACGCCTCGACGAAGAAATCGATGATCGGTGAAGACTGATGATCGCAGTAGCAGTCTGGAGTGCCAGTCTGTCAGTCATGGTTGGGCAGTAGAAGCCATGAAGAATTAATCTCTGACTCCCCCTTTTCTCTCATACTTGATACTTGATAGAACAAGAGCATGGATGATCAAATTGGGAGAAAACAACACAAAACATGTTTTTTTTCTTTTTTTTACAAATCATTCTCTTTTATTTGCTTAATCGTTCCTCCTTTTTTAGGCTAATCTCTTCTTTTTTATATAGGTATGACTTTTTTTGTACGTAACCTTTTTTCAAGCCATTCAGTTTTTTTTGCTTTCCTTTTTTTCTAAACAGCCAACTTAGACCCAAGCAAACTTAGACCCAAACAAGCAGCTTCCCCTCTTTTAAAAAAAAGGCACAGCCCCACTTGGGCTTTTACACAAAATTCACAAAAAATGAGAAATCGCGTGACCTTCTATTTAGGGTTCCCTGATTTGGGAACCCTCTTCACAAAGAGAGCCTCCCGTGGAGGGGGCACCTCCTTCTCAGATCGATGGGAGGGGAGGAACACTGGGAGTCGCATGGGGTTGTCATCGTGTGGGAGGGCGAGTGGCTTGCTTCTTGCATGGAACCCATGCCACCTCTGATTCTGCTGTGGTCGGAGATCACGCGAGGCAAGGATGGTCCATCACGCGAGGAGATCCGAAGAGGGGAGGCAGTTCCTACATTGTCGTAAGGAGATTTGTTGGGTGGATTTTCCACCTTGTGGGAACTCAACCCTTAAATAAAATATGCTCCTTGACCCTAATTGGATAAGGAAATTAATTACCTTTTTGAAATAGAATTACTCCCATCTGATCTTATGGGATTCAGAATTTCAAGGCTCTACAATCTGTCATGACCATAACTACGTAAAGGACCCTTGGTCCCTCAACTACGTAAAGGACCCTTGGTCCCTCATCCAAAGGCATTCAACTCAAGAGAGAAATCAAAGAGAGAAAGAGAATAAGATGAAAAGAAGTTGCTCATTGACCCATCTTGGCACATAATCGGAGATTGAAGCACATCAACATCTTAATATTGTAGACTTCTACCGTTCTACGTTTTCAATGTGTCAATCCATTGGTGATTGCGGCGACAAGTTTTCATTAAACTATGTCTTTTTTTATGATTTATGCCATTGTGGAGAGGGTGAACTTCGTGTAAGTTCCTTATGGGTTATAAACCTTTGATTGTAGTGACTAATTTTGGGTTGTGATCAACCTCGTAGTTTTTCACCTTCACATTGAGGGTTTTCCACGTTAGGTTTTCTTTGTTAATTGATTTTTTATGGTGGTAGTTGTTTTGGATTTTACTTATCGTGCAAGATCCTTTTATCAAATTTTGTGTTTCCAACATATTACTCATATTATCAGTTCCTTGTGGTTGTTTTAAAGGAATGGAGTAGAACTTGAAAACCTACCTAAATCACTAATAATGGTACAACCATAAGAAACAAATTTGCAAGATAATCATTTCTATCCATGTAATTTAAGCAGCAATCCTAACTCATGCAAATGTTACCTGTGGAGAATTATCAATTATGACGACCCTTGCAAGGTCAACCCCCAAAATTGTCAGATCCTTTGTATAGCTGCCTCCAGAAAAGGTACATGATTCACGATACTTGCGCTGCGAAATTATTTTTTTATTGGGATCTAGTATATCCAGTAACCTTTCAGCGTAGATGCTCTGACTTGCAGTGAAAATGACAATCTCAAACATCTCCGCCACACTCTCCAAAAACATATGAAGATGGGGTCTTTGCCTTACATAGACGGTATGCTCCTTCATGTTGAGCAATACAGGAAAAGTGAAGTCTGCATCCTCACAATGATCCAATGTAGAGTGGACAAGAGTCTCTAAGAATGACAGAGTAAATTGAGTCAATAAATGAAGAGCAAGCCACAATATCTGATGTGTAGATAGCATCTTTCCATGCCAATCTAGAATTATTGATAAGTTTAGACAAAATTAAGAGTAACATATAGATTACTATAGTAGAATCCAGTCAGTTGTCTTCCAAGAAATGCATCGCAGGTGCCGGTGACAACTAGATGGAAAAAAATAAACAATTTATAAGTAAAACATTTTTCCTATATTCAACAAATTATTTATCGTTGAGCTTTTTTTCGTATTGCAAAGTGTTTTCCCACTATTTAAAAAAATGAAGGAGTCTACTATTTCAAATTGGGTGATGACTTTATTCATTCCTGTTGACTATTTTTTTCTGTCAAGCTTTTCAAACAGCAATGAACTGCCAAAAGAATGTGTCCTATAACAATCATGTTAGCACATACATTCCATTAAAATTTTTATTTTCTCCCTGATTCTGGATGTGAAGAAATGACCTTGTAACTAGTATAATATACATCATTAACAGACAGCGGAGTTATTCCAACCATTTTATAATACATAGGTTGGATGAGTATGTGATGTTAGCTAAGGATTATAGAAAGTGTACACACTGTGCATGTGCATCCAAAAGAAGTTAAATAAGATAACTTATAGGATTAAGATCCATAAAAAATTTAAAATGGGATACTTACCATCCAAATCAAGTACCAAAGTTACTGGATTCGTCCTTGCTTCAGCCATCAGCAAACTAGTATGAGGTGGGACTTCATCTGTTACATCAGGCAAATTCCTGATAAATGTGTGAGGGTCAAAACAATCAACTTCCTCAACTGTTGTGGACTGATGAAAAGAACTTTTGATTCCCTCTACAGGAGGCCACCCTTGATGAATGGCAAGTAGGTAAGAATCACCGATACCCGCTTGTGTTTTGTCTTTACTGTAATCAAGAAGATTAATGGATTCAAGATTTCCATCATAACAGGGAATATTGATGGATTTGTCCTCTAGATTGACCAAAATTTGGGAATTCAGACAATCACAATCAGCAATAGTATTTTCTACATCAGGTGGTTTCCATCCCCTATCAAAGGAAATGTCAAAATGCTGATCGGAGATCTGGCAGTCAGATCCAGTACATGATTGAGGGTTGCTTATACTGCTGCTGCTTTCATCACTGTTCTCAGCAATAAGACAAGGCAGCTCTGCTTGGCCATCAACAGCTGCAGAAAAGACCCCTCAGAAATTACTAAATCTGTTACTTATAACTCTTTCCTGCCTACGCAACTCAACTTCTAAAATCATCCACAGCTGAGCGGCTATAGTAGTAGAAGAATGGCACTGAAGGAACTAAGAATATGAAAGAAAGCCAAGATATCGTCAAGGGACAGCAATCCAGCAGATCACATGGCAGTGCATACAAAACCAAAACCAATCCTTTTCCCACAAGCTTTAAGGATTTGAAACATAGAGCGGGAAGTAACTAATACAAGGGAGTTTGGAATTTAATATAATTTTTAATGGAGTTTGGGAGAGTACTTCCCAATTGTGAACTGACTTTTTTCAAAAAAAAAAAAGTAATCTCATACAATTTTAAACAGTAGTTTGCTTCGTGTGATGGTCTTAAAAAAGGACTGGACTAGATGATTACTCAAAATTATTGAGTTGCAAGAGGTGGGATGCAAATTCCTAACTTGGAAGAACCATTCTGCTTCTCTCAAAAGTATACCACTATGACGAGGAAAAAACAGCTAATTCCCCATCGTATAAAACATATGCAAGTAGCTCCTATATATAATTCTCCAACGGAATTGAAAAGGGTACTAGTAAGGCAAGTCTTCGTAAAATCAGTCTGAACATATAACAGGTTTTCAGGCGTTGACTACTAAGTCAGGAGATAAGTTGACTCTGATCCATACCTGTTTCCCTGTCAGCAGTTAGTTTTACTGAGGCATCGTCATATGCAATAATGGGGGAGAAAATGGTTTCAAGAATTGTAGTTGAGTCGGGAACCTGCATCATCTTGGAAAACATCAAATAATGGTCAACTTGAAATTCCTGGTACTAGGAATGCATTCATGTGCTGATATTCTTAAAAAAACTAAGACATAATGGGCTCCAAGAAAACATGAAACTAAGAGATAGAAAAGTGCCGATTTGAAAGTTGATTGATTTCAGAAGGATTGCCAATTTAGGCGTCCCTTAGTTTCAGAATGATTGTACTTGTAGAAACAATTGCACAAACATATAAATCCAGGAAAAAATTAGCTTGGCATGACCCAATAACAATATAAAAACTGTAATGGAATGACCTCCGAAACATCACTCCATCATGAGCATATAGTGACACCTACATTTGTGGGTCTTAAGAAGTCTTTGGTCAAGGTTTTTGGCATCAACTTCAATCTTAAAACTTAGCATCTGATCCGACAGATGAATACCCCGGATTAGTGATGAAAATGGTCAGATATGGATATGGATAAAGTGTCGCCATGTATTTATTAGTTCTAAAGTTTTCAAAATAAATACAGATATATTACCATATCCTTGAAAACGTGTATCATGACATCATTTACCAACCGGATACAATAAAAAGATATGTAGACAAGGTTAAAAATAAACATCCATTGCAATTTAAAAAAGTGTGTCACCGTTATAATTTAAAAAAGTGTGTCAACAAACTTACATATACATATAAAGCACATATGTTAAATATAGTTCTTATTAATGAACGTACCAAACATAGTCAAAGTGCATAATAAAATATGGATACAAATGTATATATTTCTACACTTATATGGTAAAATAGAAATACGGATATGAATCCATATATTTGCTAGTATCGATATCCTTGTCCATTTCCATTCAAAAATGAATACTCCAAATCTGTAAATTGCAGTATACGGACGTGCACCTATGCATATCCAGTTTCATATCAACTCTGAATACAACATTAGGAGGGAAACACTTTACATCAATCAATGATATGATATAGTTCAACATAATCAATATTTATAAACACGTTATTAATGATAATTCCAATTTATTCAGGGAATCTTCAATTAGGAGAGCATAATCATGTACATTTGATGTTGGATCGTTCAAACAAGAACAACCCTTTCTTATTAAATGAGGCAATCACTCTTCCCTAGAAAAGATCTTCCTAACCTTTTTCACAAATTCACCTTTCACTACTACTTCGATGGACTCTTTTCATTTTTCTGTCGCATAATTATTTTCTTGATGTTGCATTATAAACCACATACGAAAATTCCATGAAATGTTTGAGCGAGCATAAAGTTTTCAGAGTATCGAGCACGACATCAGATTTTTGAAACGGATTATCTAATGGTCGATTTCCCTAACTCATAATCATAAGACCTCCAAGGTTATGTGTGCAAATCTTATGAATTTGCACAAACACGTGACTAATTTCAGAGGCAAAACTTTTTGTTCCTGGGAACAATACTTTACAACAAATTACAAATGCAAGACTTGGAAAATAATTTTTACTTGGTCGAGTTCCTCCACAGTTAAATAAACATGAAATATAAGAGTACTAGTGAAGCAATACCATTCTTCCATCACAACCTATGTCAGATGATCCTAATGTAAGATCTCCAGATTGATCATATGATACTCCACAACAAACTCTCAGATCAACAATGCCGCTATGTTTGTCGAATTCATCAGCGAATTCAAAGTTTGGGGTTGCTGCATGAGCAAAAAAGAAATATTATTATTTATTAACACGGAAGATTCCTCCGGACGATTTAGCATCGACTTGATCTACAATACAGAAAAAGCAAGAAATAGACGACGAATCAATAATAACTTTGACAATTACCGCAGCTACATATAATATAAGGATTCACTAATTCAGTACTTCAAATACTTTACGAAGTAACTGTGATAGGTCTAAACTGACAGGTTTAATCACTATTGTTTCTAGAAAAGTAAATATGGCAACAAATTAAGAAAAAAAAAGTAACAACGTGAAATAATGCACTAAGATTATACATACCATCATGAAAAAATGGCATATTGTTAGCAAGGATGCCGGACTGATGTGATGTTCTCAACTTGGAGCTTTTAGACACTCTGATTGACTTACGACAAACACGAAGACCGTGACCTCTTAAATCTGTGGTAGGTTTGGCCTTCATTCGTAATGCTGGCATGTGTACTATTCTTGCAAAAACTATCACAGATTCTTCTGAGTAACATCAGCTTCTAGTTTACGTCCTTGAAAAGCCTGATTAGAACAATATAAGGTTAATTATAAAATTCTACATAGTGCTCTCAAAATAATATGACAAAAGGCGCATATCGAGGAGCAAGATAAAGATTTTAAAGAATATAACTATAATTTCCCACAACTATAACATGAACTTTCAAGGAATTAACAGTAATCTCTCTCTAGGGAACTTCAACATCGTTGCTGACCTACAAGGGTGTAAAATCTAACAGAAGAAAAAGAACCTTACAACAGCATATGCATTGACTCAAAGTAAATATTTTTTTGACATTGTTTGCAATGTACTAAATAATAAATTCTCTCTAGCCAGTTCAAATATTGTTATTAAACTACAAGATGTAAAATCTAAACTTTGCCACAGCATACAATTGAATCTAACTCAACAATCTTCTTTAACAGTTTCTGACTACATTTGAAATTAACTAGAAAAATTTTGAAGTATCACCATCGAGATTTGTCATGAAAAGAAAGAATAACCGCGCACTGCCATGCACAAAGTGAAGTGTAAATACACGAGTATTTAAGGATGCACAAATACTACAATAATTCCCCATGCAACAATTATGATAACTTTAATGGATTTTCAATCTAAAAAACTCAGCATATAAATAATGAAATAATAATCATTACCCAATTAACTTAAAACAAAGTAACGAGTTTCAAAATTGCTGCGACTGAGAACACTGTAGGAGCTTTTGGTTCGATAAGTACAGATAGTAAATTACATGGAAATTATTCAAAAATGAAGAATTAAGGTGAGGTTTACTTTTGCTGATTTTCATAGAACAGACCAAAGCAAAAGATAGGAAAAACAAAAAGAAAACAGACTGATTGTTGGTTGACCAACTGCATAATGTCAATTGTTTGATTCAGATAGTGCTATTTAACCTTCATGTCAGTGGATTATCCACATGTAGGTCTAATAACGGTAACAAAATGAGGGGGTTGAATTGAGGGAATAGTCCCCATCCGAAGATGTTAAATATAAAAATGGTTAACAAAAGGTTAGATTTTCAGAGCCCATTAGTATCGAGTCAGACATCTCACAATCAAAACCAAGTCATTAATTATCTAGAATGAATGCATTGAACAGATTCTGTAAATTTATGAAAGAAACAAACACAATAACAACAACAAAGCCTTTTCCCACAATTAAGTAGGGTCGGCTACATGGATTCTTCGCCTCCATTCAGATCTATCTTTGGTCAATCTCAGGCTTATATCCAAAAAACTAAGATCCTTTCGTATAGTCTCTTTCCAACACTTCTTGGGCCGTCATCGCCCTCTCTTAGCCGGCTCAACATCCCAACACTCGCATCTCCTAACTGGTGCATCCGTTGATCTTCTTTGCAAATGACCAAACCATCTTAAGCGGTTTTCTCACATCTTATCCACGATCGGAGCTACACCAACTTTCTTTCTGATTGCATCATTCCGAATCCGATCTTTATGCGTGTGTCCACGCATCCACCTTAGCATTTTCATTTCTGCTACAGTCATTCTCTGCACATGTCTATGGTTCACAGGCCAACATTCAGATCCATAGAGCATATAGCAGGTCTCACGGCTGCTTTGTAAAACTTTCCTTTAATTTTTAAAAGGATTTTCTTATCACAGAGAACAGCAGTGGCTCCTCTCCACTTTAGCCAGCCTGCATTTATTCTATTAGTAACATCTCCATCAATTTCTCCATCCTGTTGCAAAATAGATCCCAGATATCTAAAAGAATCTCTCTTCCGAATGTTATTGTCACCAATCTTCACCTCAATTCCTTCATCATTGCTTCCATCAAAGGTGCACTCCATATATTCCGTCTTAACCCTACTTACATGAAATCCTTTAGTCTCCAATGCATGTCTCCAGACCTCAAGCTTCTCATTTACTCCATCTATAGTCTCGTCAATCAACACAATATCATCAGCAAATAAGATATACCAAGGTAACTCATCCTGAATGTGACTTGTCAACTCGTCCATAATCAAAGTAAAAAGAAATGGACTCCAAGCTGAATCTTGATGTAAACCAATGTTGATGTCAAAATAGTCAGTCTTCCCAGACGGGATCCTTACACAAGATAAAGCCCTATCATACATGTCCTTTATGAGGTTAATGTTTAAGACAGGTACTTGTCTCTTCTCCAAAACTCTCCACAATATCTCTCGTGGGACAGAATCATAAGCCTTCTCCAAATCAATAAAGATCATATGGAAGTTCTTCCTTTTAGCTCTATAAATCTCCATTGTTCTCCTCAGCAAACGGATGGCTTCAATAGTTGAGCAACCTGGCATGAATCCGAATTGGTTTTCTTTTACGTTGGAAACTTGCCTCAGCCTTCTTTCGATCACACGTTCCCAAAATTTCGTTGGGATTGGACTTGGGATGAAGCGGTTTTAATTCCATTGCATTTAGCATTAGCCTTAATATTTACAAGAGATTGATTACACAACTCAAACATGAGACATCCATGCCATACACTTTGAAATCTTACATCTTTGTGCCAAAGTTTCCTTCCAAGATTTTCCGAAACTTTAAACTTCAAAAATGAATAAATAACATTGCAAAAATCCATGTTATCTTATCATATTCAATTCTAATAAAATGGCATTGGACAGAGTCTCAAGCAACAAGGCCCAAGGGAAGAAGATATAAGCATTTCCTCTCCATTACGACTAACTATCAAGTGAGAAATACTCCCACTTCAGGAGTAAAATGCTGGCATCTCAAGCAAAAAACTAAGTTTGCATCCATATAACCAAATAAAAATTCAAACTAAATTTCACATGAATATATATAAAAAAAAGGTGAACCCACTTAAATGGTTTGGGGGTTGAGCAGTGAGCCTACTACCTTAAATGGTTCAAACCAGTGGTGGACCCAAGTTTTTGGGCCAGAGGGGCATCATAATATGTGAGACAATGATGCTAAAAATTGAAGAAATACATAAATTACTATGATAAGATATGAATATATATTTTACATATAAAAATTTAGCAATAAAAGGTTATTATATCACGGAGTTATTTATTGTTTTTCATTATATATGTACCAATCATTGCTACTTTCGCAATATTCAATGAAATTTTCTTTAAAGACGCCTCGAGAGGAGAGATAATAAATAAGGTGGGGATAAGAAACAATTATGTTTTATCCATCATTTTCACTTGATTGATTTAAATTATAAAGAATAGATAAATATTCTAGAAAATACATAATGAATGATGTAATCATAATATGTTCACTGGAATAGTTTGTCGTTTGATAAAATCATTTTATCTAAAGATAAATGGATGTTATCTTACATTCAAACATGGATTAGAAAGTCAATGGATGATCATTGTGATATCATTTGTTGCTTAGAATATAGTAATGAATACTATATTCGTTATTCAGTACAAGAAATAAAGATAATTTCATAGTGTTAATTTTTGTTGTTATAGATTTAGCATTGAAAGTTATAGCAACAAATATTCATATTATCCGTGACCATAACTCCGGTTTTGTAAATTTGCTAATGAAAATGTGAGGGAGGGTACACTCTTGTTGTACTAATATATATCATTCATAGGGATAAATTCTAATTGCATAAAATGCAAAAGGGGTTGTTAGATTTCAAGGACTTTCCACTTCGTATGAGAATCTTATCAGCATCAGCACACAAGCAAAGAAAAGAGAAAATCCAGAAGATGCTAAGCTTCTGTATTTTGAGCACTGGAAAAATCCCATCAAAACTATAATTCAGGGATTAAGATACTATACCTATACAAGGAAACCCAATCACCGTGAGAGCTAAATAGAACATCCAAAAATAAATAAACAATCGTATTCATCCAAATAGTCAACTCGGGTCAAACATTCCATATCAAAAGTACTCCTCGCCAACAAAAGACAATTCCACCAAACCGAAAAACAAGAAAACCCCGAGCGGAAGGTCCCCGATTCGAGAACTCGTTTACTATCATCTCTGCCATAAAAATAAAACCAGCCGTATCATCATCCACAAAACCCAAAAGTCAAAACTGGGCAAAAACTATGTTGTCCATAAATTTCACGCAAACTAATATAGAAAACCCTAGACGACTAGAATTCAAGCAATCAAGAACTGGCTTCACTCAAGAACAGCCGTCCACCACTTACACTTACCACAAACACAAATTAGCATATAAACAAGGCAACAACACCATGAAGTCCAAAAATAACAAACCAAACAACGGCCGCACCTTCTTCTACTTCATTTGCAATTGAATCTGACAAGCCAACTCGAACTCCAGTTTAAGCAAACCCATGGACATAAAAAGCTGAGAAATTTCAACAATTTAACCAAACCCAGACCAAGATAAGATGTAAAATAAGGTGAATACATGGAAGGAAGTAAATCATAAGGAACTAACCAGCCTCTCTCCCTATCTCTCTCTCTCTCTCCCCTCAAATGGTTGTCGAGGGGATAGAGAATTAGGATCAAAGAGGAATCCATATAGAAATAGGGCCTCATATATATCGTCGGGGTCTAAGAGGCTTTTGACGGCTAGGATGCTATCATTATGCTTCAACTGCTACCTTGTGGACACGCGGCAACAATTGTATGGCTAGAAAAAGCACCCATTTTCGAGAAGAGCAAGCTCCATCGGGGAATAGTTGCATTCTTGAGTTTAAATTAGTTGTATGATCACAAATTCTTTATTATAATAATTTGTAATCATATACAAGTAAAAATTAACATAAAAATACGTTATACTATTTAAAAAGTTAATATAACACATAATCAATGTCACATGATATTTATCATTCAAACCCTCGTCAATCCTCCTAACCATCTAAACAACTACTATTCACATGAGGTTACTCCAACCCAATCCAACCCAGTTACCAAACAGGCCCTTAGCAAAGATATGTTCATCTGTCATCAAAGAATAGAGAATAGTTGACAAATGTTCTTCTTTTTTAGGCTATTTGGATATTATATGTATAAATAAAACTGTTTTATGTAATTAGTTTTTTTGAGCAAGCGGTGAGAACCATGATATAAATAAAAAACTCAATGAATAAAGAATAAAAACTTATTGCATAGCGAATGTCCATCAAAATATGCAGGCCAAGAGGTAAAGTTTGTAACCTCCAAACAAAAAACAATATCAGGAAACAATTAGAGAGCACAGCAACCCAGGTTTAATCCTTCTAAGGTTTCCTCCTCAGCCACCGCCGCTTGAAGGAGGCCCTAGCCCACTGCTCGCTTAGCACTCCCGTTGATCACCTCCCGATGATCATCGGAAGCCCAGGCCCCTTCCTTCCATCCTTGAGGGCTCCATGGGCGACGCCCCCACCTTCACCACCGCATCCGCAAGTGTCGCCTCTGCCACTACCTAAGCACGCGTCGCCTCTGCCTCTACGGGAATCGCCTCCGCCTTTGCCACTACCCCGCCTCTAGCATCGCCCCCGCTTCCACCATATAATTCGCTTCCCTCTCTGTCTCTACCTCTGCATCTTTTGCTTATAGAATGCTCACTAGATGACCTCCCGCTTCGGATCTACTACGTGTCCTTCTGATGGACTCTATCCGATATGTCTCCCTGTGACATTCAGCTCCTTGTGAGCATTTGATCAGCTCATTGAGCTTCAGATCATATCTTTCGTTATTGGATTTACAGGAAGAGTAGATGGCTCTATTTTTTTCATTTCCCGTCTTATCAGCTTGTCCCTCAAGTGCTTGTTCTCTCGATGGAAGATTTATGAATCTATGATTCATCACTCTAAAAGTTGAAAATAGAGCTTCATTCTCGAGTAATTAGTTGCATTTGATCGTTTACTTTTGTATTATTTTCATTCATGCATTTAGAATTAATATCTGAATTTTAGCATGCATATTTGCATTAAATTAGAAGCCAAATTTCACTTGTAAATATCATGTATATTCACCATATTTTCCTTATTTTTATCTATTTTTCACTAACTTGGAATTGAATAAAATCAACTTTACAGTGTATATATTACTAACACTAATAAATGAAAAATATCATAAAAATACTAACTTGTAAAATTGATCAATAAAACCCAAACCCTAGTTTGAGAGTAAAGACTTTAAAACGTGAATATCTCTCTCTTACAATATCTTATGGACCCTTGCTCACTTTTGAATTAATGTACGTTCAATTATCTTCAAAACAAGATCAAATTCAAAAGAATCAGAGTTCATATGTGAAACTTGAATTGGGCTCCTCATTATATATTGTACATATGTCCCATTTATTTATTTATTTTATCATTTTATTCTCTTAAATATTAAAAATCAAAAAAATTAAGTTATAAATATTTAATTTATATTTTCTCTGATTTTTATTTTGATTTTTATCTTATTTAAAAATGCCAAAAAAAACTGCAAAAGATAAAATTCTGTATTTATATCTATAGGATACCCCCAAAAATACTTTTTGTATAGATGATTTTTTCGGTCCTTCACGGAAGTTGTAGATATCATCGGGACGAGCAACTTTTATGTTGACCACTTTATGATTTGATCTCTTTTGTTATTTCTTTTTTATTTTTCCTTATATTTAATTTTTGAATTTCTTGGGAGTGACACGTGACAGCTCCTGGAGCCCCCATGTGTCACCCCTATTTTTATTATTTATTTATTATTTATTATGTTATAATTTATTTATTTATTTTTATTATTTTTATTTTATTTATTTATTTATCTTTATTTATTTATTTATCTTTATTTATTTATCTTGTTTATTTTATTATTATTTTATTTATTTATTTTCTTTTTCCATTATTATTTATTTTATTATTTACCTATTTATTTATTACTTCTATTTTAATTTTATTTATTTATTTATTTATGTTATTATTTCTTTAGTTTTATTTAATTTTTATTTTTATTTCTATTTTATTTTTCCGCAACGTGGCAGCCCTTAGGCGTACCACGTGGCCCCCTACTTCTCCTCTCACCCATGTCGTTTACGCCTGAACCAGTCCTTTTCGCCCGTCGTTGCACTCCTCACTCCCTCTGCAATGCCTCCCCTGCATCTCTCTCCCTCCCGCTCTCCTCGCCCCTATCGTAGGACCCGTAACCTTCGCCCGCACTTTCCTCTCTCTTTGCAATCGCCCTCCCATGTACCCATAACCCCCACCCTCCTTTGTCTTCGTCGCCCACTCCAACTGCCCTTAAAGGGCCCGATCCGCCACCTGCAACCAATCGGGAGGAGGACCAACAGCTTGGGCACCCATTCACCCTCGAGCAACAATGACGCCTCCGTCGTGGTGAAATCCGGAGCGGTGACAGAGCTCTATCGTGACTGCTTGAGCATGCGCTCAGCTCGAATTCAACTGAAGTCGTGAGTAAAGATCGGAGCTCCTTCGTGAGCTCCTCCCTAGGCCATCCTTCATCCACAAGTTCTTCTTTTCTTTATCCCTCTGTTTTCCTTCTCGATCATTGTCATCTCCACTGATCCACACCTCTCCAGTGGCCTGCTCTGACCCTACCACCCTCATTTCCACCTCACCACACTTGGAGTAGAACTAACGGAGCCACTTCACCCTCAACTTCGCAGCCCACCATCGCTCGCGCACCTTCTGCCCGCCATCGCACGCATGCCCACCTCGACTTCATCGATCGGTCGTGGCCAAGCCCCTCATCCACCGACTATCATCTTCGCATCATCCACCGCCTCCACACTACTCGCCCTTGTCGCCTTGGATGCAAATCCAGCAAAGGCCACCACCTGCCTACACCTTCTCGTCGGAATGCCATTAACCATCAGCATGGAACACAACCTCGACCGCAGAGCAGCCAACTGCCTCGTCGTCTCCATCATGTCGCCTCTCACCGATCTCCTACTACTCCTCGCCATCAGTTGGCACATTGCCTCCCTCCGCTGTGATTGCCTACACCTTTTCACCACCAAGCAGCTTCGCCACCTCTAGTCATATGTCGACGGAGGTGGACACCACTCCAATGCCTCCCTCCGTTAGTGACCGCCCTCCAACGGTCGAGGCCCTCGCCCAACAGAGCCATTTCCATCCCTAAGTCGTAAGCCTCCGCCTCTGCAACGCTCGATCGATGCCTCGCCCTCATCCCCGGCAACGATGCCATCTAATGAACCCGCATTTACCCTTGTTAATAATGTCGAATTGTTGTAGTCGTGTAATTAAATGAATAAAAAATAGCTAATTAATTAATTTTATCGATTAATGCAAGTCGTCAATTTGTATTTTTTACTTGGGTAAGCCTAAGGTCGAACTCAGGGAGGCCATTTTCTCCTTAGGTCAATTTCTAGGCCATATAGAATCTAGTTTTCAAGGGAAGCATTTTTTTGGTATTTTTAAGCAATTAATAAATGCAATCCAATTTTGGCAAAATTCAGAGACTAAAATGCAATTTTCATTCAGAAGATGTCCAAAAATTATGAAACTTAGCCAAAATGTGTATGAATGCAAAAGTAAGCTCGCGTATTTTTTTGAATTTTAGGATGTAATATGAATTAATTATGAATTAAATATGAATGTAGGGTGATTTCAAGCAAAATAATTTTAATAAATAGCAAACCAGTTTAATTTAGGAACCAAAGTTATCCTAGATGTATCTAATGAGGATCAATCTAGGAAAATTAATAAACCATAAAAATGATTGATGTACGACCTATTAAAAATTAATTACTAAAATCAGTAAATATTTTATTCTAACCTTGATATGTGTGCTAATGACATTAAACTTGGGCATAATATTGAACACATTAATTCTATCTAATGTCATTTTTGGAATTTTTAGAGTAGTGAATAATTTAGTAACAATTTTAGAGCATAAAATGGGTAAACTATACAAGTTTCACCAAATTAAGTATAATAAATCAGCCTCTATTCACAAAATTACAAATAGGTACGCATTAGATAAAGAATAAGTTGGTTCATAACATGCAATTTTTTAAAATAAAAAATGATGAGAAAATGATGTTCAAATTACAAGATGGGGCAGTGAGGAGAGAAAAGAAGTGGGACGCGTGGTTGCGTGGGTGGTTGTGGCCGGATTGTGCGTAGGAGGTTGGGCGAGAGGGAGAGGGAGAGAGGAGGGGGAACACGTCCTGCGTAGAGATGGAAGAGAGATTCGGCGCTCGGGTGGTTGCGGCCATCGCAAGCAGGGCAGAGGAGGTGGTTCGCGGGAGAGAAGCGAGAGGGGGCGCCACGTGGCACGCGTAAGGGTGGCCACGTAGAGGGTAAAATTAAAAATTTAAAAATAAAAATAAATAAATAAATAATAAAATGGAATGATTAAAATAATAATAAATAAAGACATAAAATAAAATAACAAAGATAACATTAAAAATAGAAAATAGAAATAAAAATAAAAATGGGGATGACATGGGGTGGCTCTAGGAGCTGCCACATGTCGCTCTCAGAAAAATCAAAAATTAAATGTGAAGAAAAATAAAAAAGAAATAACAAAATAGGTCAAATTAAAAAGTAGTCAACATGAAAGTTACTCATCTCGACGAGATCTATAACTTTCATGAAGGACCTATAGGGGGTGTATATATATTACATGTATACTTTACCCATAGCTTGTACTTTCACGTATTTTTATATATATTACGTGTATTTTTGTATATATTCTACAATAATTACAGGACTGGTAAAATTTGATTAAAAAAACTTTTTGTAAAATACATGTATACTTGTATAATATGTGTATTGTATATAAGCTGTACAATTTGTATAATACTTGTATAATTTTGTAAAATTCTTGTAAATAATACTTTGTTAAAATTTGTTGTAAAATAGAGGTAAGAAAACCTTTTGAATAAAAAGACGCTTCTTACTTACTATGCATATCATCTTTGCATTCATAAAAAAATGTGTCTTGCACTTCATTCATATACATTGTCATTTTCACTGGTATAAAAAATAACAAAAAAATATTCCTATGAAAACCTAGCTTCTAGATCGCCTCATAATCAACATAAGGAGACAGTGGCCTCCCTAAGTTCGACTTTGGGCTTTCTCAAGTAAAAATACAAATTTAACCGCTCGCTTTTAATTGAATAATTAATTAAGTGGTCCTTTTGATTGACCGGTTAATTGTTCGACTACAACAATTCGACAAAATTAACCAGGGTAAATAACAGGTCTTTCAGATGGCGTCGTTGCTGGGGAGGCACGACTTAGGTTGATTTTTAGAAAATCTAGATATTAGGTTTTCCACCCTCGGGTAGTCTGGCCCCCAGTTTTTCATGTGTATATTTATCTGTTTATTTTTCTACATTATTTATTTATTTTGTTTGCTTTATTTTATTTTATTGTGCCTATCTCTCTAACCACCATCTTGTTTTTATGAAACAGACTCAATGCGATGGAGCGACCACTTTGGTGGTTGAGCATCTTAGGAGCATTGGAGGCTGCCTTTTTCTGGTGATAAGCTAATTGAAGGACACATAAAATTAAGATCGAGTCGAGTCATGAGAGAGCGTAAAGTCCTTAGGATTTCATTTCCTATATTTATTTTATTAATTTGTATTAATTGCATATTTACACAGATTCCGATTAGGATTTCACGTGTATGCCCCGACACTTGGACATTATTCTTGTGGTCTGTCAAGACATGTTTCACTCTCCGGTGAGGGTGATGCTTGACTTGAGTGGCTCGTAGGTTAGACGTGCACACGCGGCTTTTAGAGCTTTTCATAGGCTAAATATTCATTGCTTGTGCTTGTTTAATTTAGGACCACACATTCACTTTAAGAATATGTACCTTAGAATGTTCTAACTTAGTCAAATTCAATTCATTTCTTCCCTCTAATTAGAACTATCTGTTATGTGTGGTTTCATCGTCTGCATTTTCATATAATATAATTTTCAATTTTGTATTGCATCTTGCATCTAGAGCGTACGGATCAATGTAAGTCTTCTGAACTAGGCATGCATCATTGATTTTATCATTGCATCGGCTTTTCTCGACTCCCTTCGCCTTGGTTTTCACATCTTAGGATTAAAGGAAATCAGGACTGTTCGTTAGACGTTCCTTGTCTGGCGGATTAGATTCAATGAAAATCAAACTTAAAATTGGGACTGGTAATACAACTTTGACCAAAAAATTGATTAAAATTAACCCTTGTTTGTGGGAGAGCAATCCCGTCATTGTATACATTTATAATGCTTGTTGAGAGGTGAGGATACATACCTAGAATAATGCCCAAATCCCGCATCTAAATATTACGTAAATGACTTCATTTCTTGTTTTGCCACTTAATTAAAACTGAAAAGATAAATGGTCGGACCTTTGCTACCATTATTGTGTTAAGTTGGTGAAACTAAGGTTTGCTTTTGCGTTTGTTTTGTGTCAGTCTGTGTGTGTTTCCCTCTATAGCAGTTAAATCAATCCTCTCTTATTCCTTCTCGAAGATGTCGGCTCATCGATTTCCGCACCGACCATCTTCAGCATCTTTCTCCTCCATGAACCCTCTCTTCAATATGGACCCCACCCCATTCCAACTACGAAGTCGGACCTTCGACCAACTTCCTAGCCTTCTCTTATTCCCTCCACGGGAATCCTCTCTTTGAGACGATTTCTCCACAACCACCCTTCTTCTTCCATCCCACCCCGATTCTGAAGTCAGCACTTCGACTAACTTCCCCGCTTCTCCTTACTTCTCACCCATCCCACATTCTCACACTGTAGATCCACTTCCATCATGGGTTGATTCACCTTATAGTCGTAAGATTGCTGGAATCAGGGTGCCATTTGAAGAGCAAGATACTGCTGAGTCAGATTATTGGCAGAGATACCTATCCCCACATACCGCATTCACTTCTCATATGAATATTGGGATAGGTCCACTGATGAACCGTGAAATCAGCCCTTTAATAGTGTGTAATTAACACTTGAAGTTGTCATCGCAGCCGGGCCGAAATGGGCTCATCAAAAGACCATCTCATTTAAATATATCAATCAAATCGGATGGTCGTGTATTTTTTTACTTGGCAAGAAACCAAGGTCGAACTCAGGGACACGAGCCTTTCTCTAATTATCCAGATTTTCATCTACTTAACTAAGTGTTGATTTGAAGATCAATAGGTCAAAGTAATGCTAAAGGATGAAGACAATGCATTAAAAGAAAAACATGTATATTTTTTTATTTTATCATGTAAGTAAATACCGTGAGATGCAATGAAAATATGCCCGAAATGATAATTACTTGAGCCATAAAAATGCGAGTCAAACAGAGTCAAATAATGAAGCACTTTTCATTTATATAGCAATCAGGCATGACAAACATAGAAATATGGACACTTAGTCAATCAAATAGTGAATTACAGATCATAGTGTCAAATCTAAAATATAAGCATGCCGTAAGAAAGACAACGAGAAGAGCTTCAAAATGAAACTGAAATCACCTGAAACGGAGTTACGGTGCTCAAGATATGCAAGAACGAAGACAAGGGCATAAATGAAATAAAACATGAAAAGATAATTGCAGACATGTCCCTAGGAGGGACTAAAAATGTAATAATGAAAAAAATCGGGACTTTCCCTGTAAATAACCCACACGCATAGGGGCATTTTTGCAAATTTGAAAACCCGCGAGGGTATCAATGCAAAATGCCCACAGGTGCGCGTGTGAGATCTGGACCTGGATGCAAAATGGAGAAGTTACCGGGGCCTCTGCGCAATTCACCCAGATGGCACGTGCTATGCACGCGCCATCCAGGCTCGGTGGAAGGTTCAGGTTCGGCAGAGGCTCGATGTAGCTTCGGATCGGCTCGTGTAGGCTCGGGAGCTACTCGAAGCTCCAGGAGGGTCGGAGTAGGCTCGGGAGCTCCAGACCTCATGGCTCGGACGCTAGGCTCGGGGATGCCCAGTTGATGACGCGTGGACGATTGGAGTCCATCCGATCATGGAGATCCAACGGCACCTATAGATATCGTTCAGGGGCTACGTGGCTGCATCAGGACCGTTGGATGGGCTCCAAGGTGGAACATCCAACGGTGTCTGTACTATCTTCCTCGGCCGAAGGCTGGCGGCGAACTCCGGACTCCGGTGAAGGAGCTCCTCCTCTGCCGCTCTATTCCGTAGTCGGTGAAGCCCCCCAGCTCTGCTCAACCACATGGAGGTTATCCTGGAAGGTTGGTCGAGCCGCCGGGAGGTCTGGAGGATGCTGGTGATGCGAGTGAACCGGAGGCATGTTTGGCGAAGAAGCTCTGGCGACGCAGTCCGACCATCGAGAGAATAAGTACCTGCAGTGTTAATACCATACCCGAAGCAGAGGGGAACGCGTGTGTTGATGTATAGTGAGCTCATCGAACGAAGAAGGTGGGAGCTCAAAGCTCCTCCGTTGTGGGTGGCGGAGGAGATGGGTCGGAGGCGTTGGGAGATGTGGAAGAAGGAGACGATGAATGGAGGGTGATGCGTGAAAGGTGGAGTGATGGCGAAGCTCGAGAGGTGAACGATGAAGGGCGAACAGGGGTGAAGCGACCTACAAAATTAAGAGAAAATAAATGAAAAATACAGAAGGGATCGGAAGGGACTTACCGGAGGTTTGGGCGGAGCGGAGCTGGGGCAGGGCATCGGGGATGATGCCCGGGTCTTCGCTGGACCCCGGCAGCGACTCGGAGCAGCTCGAGCGGATGTGATGACACCACGACACCATCGGGATTGGTGGTGGGTCAACACCGGAGAGATTGGTCATCATCGCTCGATCTCTCCATCTCCCCCTGTCACAGGGAGATGGAGGAGGGTTGGGCCTACTCCCACGTACAGGTGGACGAGTGTTGACGGAGGGAGATGTGGGTTATTTGAAGGTGGTGATGGTGGAGCTGATGAGTGGAGTCGTGGATTGCGAGGGGGTTATGGGGTGACTGGAGGAGAGTCGTGGATCGTGGTTGAGCCCGCGAGGATGAAGGATGAAAGGGGAACGTCGTGGGGCATTTGGTGAGAGTAGAGGATGTCGGAGATGGTGGAGGAAATGGAAAGGGGGAAGATGGGTGACGAGATGCGATCGTGGGAGAGAGGGGGGTATTGGGAGGTTGACGAAGACCAATGGCCATTGAATCTGGAGATCCAACGGATGACGATTATGCGCGAAGCGACGGTCTAGATTAGAGCTGGAGGCGATGCGATCAAAGGTCGATGAATGCGCCACGTGTTGAGCGCATGGGCCAGCGAAAGCAGACGATCCAGATTGATTCTTAAGCGTGATCGTAGGGTTGGCAATGGATGCGGAGCTAGCGGCTCAGATGGAAAGATCGAGGGCGTGATCGAAGGACGCAAAATGCGCCACGTGGCAGGTTCTGGACAGGGCGCTGATGAAGGGTGGTGATGAGATGCGGGGAATGATAAGACGGCTGGGACTTAAGGCGGGCGTGGAGATATTCTAGCCTTGGATTCAAGAAAGGATCCAACGGCTGGAGATGGGGGCGGATGTTGCAAGGAGGGCGGGCCACGTGGCACACCTAGAACGGGCCATGTGGCCCAATCAGATTATTCCAAAAGAAAAAAAGATTTTTGAGGGCGATAGTGGCCGAATTTGAGAAAACTCAAAACATGAAAGTTGTAGATCTTGATGAGATCTACAAGTTTCATGTTGACCAAAACTGGAGATGAGATCAAACAAAGACTCGAAATATTTTTAAGGGTATTTTTAAGGCTAAAAATACCACATATTTTAATTTTGCCATTTTTTTGTGGTTTTTAATTTATTCAAGACTCTGATAATTACAGGACATTATCTGGGTTTTATTGACATAAATTTAAGCAAGGAGGTTAATAATGAGAATTTAAGATGATGAAACTAGGTTTCATCACCCCCTATACTTAAACTATGCTCATCCTCGAGCATCAAAGAGAATGACTAAGCTGGATTAACCTCCTTGTGCAATCGAGTACAGGATCCAATTTGTTCAAGTCCACTCAACTTTAGAGGTCTGAAATTATAGAGTTCAACCCAGCCTTAATCAAGAGGCACCCAATTCCTCTAATTCTCCAGACTCTCTCTCTCTGTGTGTGTGTGTGTGATGTACATATAATCTAAAGGATATGAAATTTAGTGTTGACTGTAATTCCGAGAGTAGAGTCAAATCGTCACCTAAAGTCTTGGTCCAAGAAAATCTCCTAAGGACCCAATCCTCAACACTAGGGAATAAATCAAATCTTGCATCCAGTCCACTGTCTCTTTAGTTGTCAGACTTAGAAAATGAAGATGGATGGCCAGTAATGGAGGGCATGGGATTGTGTCATTTCTTCTCTCCCTCTCATTGGAACAAGGATTCTCTCTAGTGCCTTGTACCCAACACATTTTTTGGTGTTGATCAGCGAGTCCGTCAAGAGAAGTTGGAGCCGTCTGCACTTGTTTTCCTGGGAGTACACCGGGGTATGTCTCTTTTAAGTACCTATCGTACCTTTGACACCCAGACTTGTAGCATTTACGATGCAGAGCCCTTTTATGGTGCAAGCCCGACTCCTGGTCCTAATAGCGGTGGTCCAAGTGGACACTTTGAAAAGTTTGGGAGCGCTCGCCTTTGGTGGAAGCTCTTTGATATTTGACTTTGTAGAATGAGCTTTTCTTTGGAATTTCATTGCTTTGTAATATTTTGTCTAGCTCCACTGCTTTTACCAAGAGTTGGCGCACACTGATCAACAATTTTTATAATATTCACACCCTGGCACTTAGGTCAATATCAAGAGATTAGTATAAGAACCAAGTTCTCATACTGGCTAATATTGCTGACACTCAGGTTTCATGAAGCCTCCAAAGATTTTATCCCATCCTCGAGCATCATTAGATCAAATCCAAACTTGACTTCCTCATCCTAATTCCTCAGGTGAAAAGTCAACTCATCTCATCAAAACCGTAGTCGTGCATGTGATGTGCTGATCATATTCTTATTGTCTGAGACTAAGCATGGAATATAGCATGCAAATCTAGAAATCTAGGGGAATGTGGATGATTAAGTCTAAGATCCTGATGGCTAAGGCTAGTTAACTTAAAATCTCAAAGACCTCAAAAAGCTAAGTCTCCTTGATCATTTCAGATCATGGGTGGAAGTGTAAGTGTAGACGATTAATCCAACTCCTTCATTCAGAAATTTTTTTTGGACTTCAAGAGATATTAGGACTGCCTAAACTCAATTAAGCATCTGCATTCAGCCAGTATGGATGTAAGTACAGGCCGAAGCCCGTTGCTTGAGGACGGGGCCTTACGCGATGTCCTCTAAACCATCCAATCTGCTAAGGGCGAACCCTCACTGAACGTGGCTACTTGATTGGGCTTAGTAGTCACTAATGGCTCCTGAAGGAGTTTTGGGTTTTTCTTATTTTTATGGATTTTAATAAAAGGTTAAAACACATGTTAGACTCAACTTTCCTTGAAAAGAGATAGAAAATTTTCAAAACCATGTCACACAAATAAAAAGTTTTCAAAACATTTTCAAAAGATTTTTTCAAAACAAGGAAAAATCCTTTTCGAAAATATTTTTATAAAAACAACATAACATAGTATAGAAAAGCTGTGAAAAACATTTGAGTCCTCTTAGTCCAAAGAATTTTACTTTAGCCAAAAATTTTTTCAAAATTTTCAGTTTATAGCTAAAGTAAGTATACTGTATATACGGTATACCCCCCTATACTTAAACTTTGCTATGTCCTCATAGCACTAGATGTTACAAGTACATAGGTCCATTTAAATATAAAGTAATATACGGGAGCTAAGAGGGGCTCCCCCTATACTTAGGTTAGAAATAACCTAAGTATAAAGGCAAGGAAAGGAGAGTGGAGAAAATCACTGGGACTCGGGTCCCCCCTATACTTAGGCTGAGATTAGCCTAAGTATAAAGATGAGAATTGATGTAGGGAGGTACCCAAGGTGAACGAAGAAGATGGATGGATTTACAAGTGAGTGGATGAATCTACGGAGATGGATGGAGTGACTAAGGCTCTGGGGAGTGTATCGAAGCAAACATGGCTCAATCAAACAAGCAAGACCCTCAATTTCACCAACTCACACATGAAACCAACCGAGGTTTGGTTTTATTATCTTGACGATTTTATTGGTGATAAAACACTTGATGTTTTACGCGGAGAAAAAATGTTAAGTGAAAATCAATGCGTAAGCGAGGGTGTTGTTCTCCCAAAACCAAAATTTTACTCCATTTTAGGTCGACTTGCAATTAACAGTCCCAGTTATTATTTAATGTTGTCACTGAATTAAGGTTAGCACAAAATCAAGCAATCATCGTCTAACGTTCATTCCCATTTTCCATTAATCCTAGGTGATCAAGATAGGAAAGAGAAATCGAGAAAAATCAATGTATTCGATAAAAACCATGATCTAGGCTAAGCGAGAAATCATGCAGTGACTTGGCAAAAAAATCCGTGATAAACTTGGGCTATTTTGAAGACCAAAATCAATATGTATGCAAGTCGATAAAAGCCGCACCTAATCATGCTTCTATTAGCAGGGAATGATTTCCATTAATTTTGGCTAAGTGAGGCGAGATTATGTGCGTCTAAATATTAGTGTGTCCTAACTACGAGCAAGCACGTAACAGAAATGGAAAATAGATTAAGCTCGGAGAGCCGCGTGCCTGGTCCTAAGTCGACACTCAAGTGGGGACGATCCCCACACAACCACATTCGTTTGATTACACTCGTGAGTCTTCGATCGAAGACCGCTGTAAAAGACGAATTATTACAAGTTAATATGATGTGCAAAAATAAAAATGCGAGATATTTTTTTCTTTCTTTTCTATTTGCTCCACGTATGTTTCTGTGGCTCCTCGCAGCGAGAAGCGCCAGCTCCTCGCCTCCTTGAATCCTCAAGGGCCCTGCCACAAAAACAATAGTTAGAGATCGATAGAGAAGAAAATTTTACAATGCAAGACAAATTGACAAATTGACCTATATAAAGAAAAACACTTAATTACATAAATAAAATTCCAAATAAAATAAGAAATGAGCCGTGTCCGCGGCAACGACGCCATTTGATGAACCGCGAAATCGGCCCTTTAATAGTGTGTAATTAACACTTGAAGTTGTCATTGTAGCCGGGCCGAAATGGGCTCATCAAAAGACCATCTCATTTAAATATATCAATCAAATCGGATGGTCGTGTATTTTTTTACTTGGCAAGAAACCAAGGTTGAACTCAGGGACACGAGCCTTTCTCTAATTATCCAGATTTTCATCTACTTAACTAAGTGTTGATTTGAAGATCAATAGGTCAAAGTAATGCTAAAGGATGATGACAATGCATTAAAAACAAAACATGTATATATTTTTATTTTATCATGCAAGTAAATGCTGTGAGTTGCAATGAAAATATGCTCGAAATGATAATTACTTGAGCCATAAAAATGCGAGTCAAACAGAGTCAAATAATGAAGCACTTTTCATTTATATAGCAATCAGGCATGACAAACATAGAAATATGGACACTTAGTCAATCAAATAGTGAATTACAGATCATAGTGTCTAATCTAAAATATACGCATGTCATAAGAAAGACAACGAGAAGAGCTTCAAAATGAAACTGAAATCACCTAAAACGGAGTTACGGTGCTCAAGATATGCAAGAACGAAGACAAGGGCATAAATGAAATAAAACATGAAAAGATAATTGCAGACAGGTCCCTAGGAGGGACTAAAATGTAATAATGAAAAAAATCGGGACCTTCCCTGTAAATAACCAACACGCACAGGGGTATTTTTGCAAATTTGAAAACCTGCGAGGGTATCAATGCAAAATACCCACATGTGCGCGTGTGATGCACATGATCTGGACCTGGATGCAAAATGGAGAAGTTGGAGGGGCCTCTGCGTAATTCACCCAGATGGTACGTGCTATGCACGCGCCATCCAGGCTCGGTGGAAGGTTCAGGTTCGGCAGAGGCTCGATGTAGCTTCGGATCGGCTCGTGTAGGCTCAGGAGCTACTCGAAGCTCCAGGAGGCTCGGAGTAGGCTCGAGAGCTCCAGACCTCATGGCTCGGACGCTAGTCTCGGGGATGCCCAGTTGATGATGCATGGACGATTGGAGTCTATCCGATCATGGAGATCCAACGGCACTTGTAGATATTGTTCAGGGGCTACGTGGCTGCATCAGGACCGTTGGATGGGGTCCAAGGTGGATCCAACGGTGTATGTACTATCTTCCTCGGCCGAAGGCTGGTGGTGAACTCCGGACTCCGACGAAGGAGCTCCTCCTCCGTCGCTCTTTTCCGTAGTCGGTGAAGCTCCCCAGCTCTGCTCAACCACATGGAGGTTATCCTGGAGGGTTGGTCGAGCCGTCGGGAGGTCTGGAGGATGCTGGTGATGCGAGTGAACCGGAGACATGTTTGGCGAAGAAGCTCCGGTGACGCAGTCCGACCATCGAGAGAACCTATAGTGTAAATACCATACCCGAAGCAGATGGGAACGCGTGTGTGGATGTATGGTGAGCTCATCGAGCCAAGAAGGTGGGAGCTCAAAGCTCCTCCGCCGTGGGTAGCGGAGGAGATGGGTCGGAGGCGTTGGGAGGTGTGGAAGAAGGAGACGATGAAAGGAGGGCGACACATGAAAGGTGGAGTGATGGCGAAGCTCGAGAGGCGAACGGTGAACGGCAGACAGGGGTGAAGCGACCTACAAAATTAAGAGAAAATAAATGAAAAATACAGAAGGGATCGAAAGGACTTAACGGAGGTTTGGGTGGAGCGGAGCTTGGGCTGGGCATCGGGGATGATGCCCGGGTCTTCGCTGGACCCCGACAGCGACTCGGAGCAGCTCGAGCGGACGCGATGGTGCCTTGACACCGCCGAGATTGGCGGTGGGTCAACACCGGAGAGATTGGTCGTCATCGCTCGATCTCTCCATCTCCCCCTGTTACAGGGAGATGGAGGAGGGCTGGGCCTACTCCCGCGTACAGGTGGATGAGTGTTGACGAAGGGGGATGTGGGTTATTTGAAGGTGGTGATGGCGGAGCTGATGAGTGGAGTCGTGGATTGCGAGGGGGTTATGGGGTGACTGGAGGAGAGTCGTGGATCGTGGTTGAGCCTGCGAGGATGAAGGATGAAAGGGGAACGTCGTGGGGCATTTGGCGAGAGGAGAGGAAGTTGGAGATGGTGGAGGAAATGGAAAGGGGGAGATGGGTGCCGAGATGCGAACGTGGGAGAGAGGGGGGTATCGGGAGGTTGATGAAGATCGATGGACGTTGGATATGGAGATCCAACGGCTGACGATTAGGTGCGAAGCAACGGTCTAGATTAGAGCTGGAGGCGATGCGATCAAAGGCTGATGAATGCGCCACGTGTTGAGCGCATGGGCCAGCGGAAGCGGACGATCCAGATTGATTCTGAAGCGTGATCGTAGGTTGGCGATGGATGCGGAGCTAGCAGCTCAGATGGAAAGATCGAGGGCGTGATCGAAGGACGCAAAATGCGCCACGTGGCAGGTTCTGGACAGGGCGCTGATGAAGGGTGATGATGAGATGCGGGGAATGATCAGACGGCTGGGACTTAAGGCAGGCGTGGAGATATTCTAGCCGTTGGATTCAAGAAAGGATCCAACGACTAGAGATGGGGGCGGATGCTGCAAGGAGGGCGGGCCACGTGGCACACCCAGAACGGGCCACGTGGCCCAATCAGATTATTCCAAAAAAAAAAGATTTTTGAGGGTGATAATGGCCGAATTTGAGAAAACTCAAAACATTAAAGTTGTAGATCTTGATGAGATCTACAAGTTTCATGTTGACCAAAATTGGAGATGAGATCAAATAAAGACTCGAAATATTTTTAAGGGTATTTTTAAGGCTAAAAATACCACAGATTTGAATTTTGCCATTTTTTGTGGTTTTTAATTTATTCAAGACTCTGATAATTACATGACATTATCTGGGTTTTATTGACACAAATTTAAGCAAGGGGGTTAATAATGAGAAATTAAGATGATGAAACTGGGTTTCATCATCCACATACACATCCTGACTGGATCTTAGGATATCACATGGTCGAACCTGAACCGAGTGGATAGGGCCGCACCCTATAATTTTTCGAACTTGATTGACTTTAGTGATCAAGCTCTCATTAACCAACCGCTCAGTGAGCCTACACATACAAGGGACTGGACCCATGAGTTAGATCTACAAACCACATGTATATCGAATCCATTATATGAGGCTCATGCCAATATCTTCCATACAGATACTCTCTACTCGTCTCAGCACTACATGTCAAAGTCAAGGTTTGTTGAGTATGAGGTGTCAAATTCTTAGCAGTATCCTCCAATTGAGCAGAGTTCGCCCATGATTTTTCATGGGAACATTATGGATGATGACATTTCCAGACTTGTCAAGAGACATGAATCAATTGAGGATAGGCCGAAAAATTTCACCGAATTATTGAATTCGTACGCTGCCAATCTAGGTATGGAAGTGGAGAATGACATGAGAAGATTTGATGTTGGAAATCAAGAGAACACTAGGGGGCCCACATACTCTATACAGTTGGAGTCAATTCTACCTCCCTCTTCTACTAACCACTTCCCCTCCAATCTCAAGTCTACATTTTCTTCCTCCCCTCCTTCACATACCAAAAATATCAAAAAAATTGAAAATCCTAAAAAGACCAAAAATAAAAAAAAAACAGAAAATCTCATAAAATTGAAAAATGAAAATGACTTAAAAAATTAGATCATTCCTTAAGGAAGAAATTGCCGAGGAATTGATTCTTAAGCTTCCTTTATAAAGGCCATAGATCAATTCAACGACCTCAAAAGATTTGTAAGGAGTAAATTGATGCCCAAGAGGTCAGACAATAAGAGAATAAGGACAGAAAGACACCTAGTGTCTATGGCCACCTCCTTGGTGATGGGGAGAAAGACTAAAAACCGTAAAGTGAAGTGGTTGCCCCGCGTTGATTGTGGAATCAATGACACCATTTTCACCCATGCATGAATTGATAATGACTCATCGATAAATATCTTCCTGACATCCATGTTTGATAAGCTCAAACTCAGACTACTTAGGAAATCGAGAGAGATCGTGCAGCTGGCTGACCGATCCATCAGACGGACGAGAGGAACCATTTCAATCATCATTGCTTTCCGAGATGCTCCACTTAGAGTGGACTTCACGATCATTGATATTGAGCACCTTGGCGAGTACACCCAATCTCCCATCATTTTTGGGAAGCCGTTCTTAGCCTTGGGTAAGGAAACTATAGATTGTGATACTCGGGAGACCGATTTCCCTGCATTGGGTACACACCGATCAGTCGTGATCTTTGAGGACATAATCCAAATCGAAGCAAACCACATAGCCGCTGACAGACGTGAACATCAAGAGGTAGATGGGCCCCACCTCTCTGCTACACATGAGATACCGACTGTTGAGCCGACAATTGGATTAGAGACTCCCCACACATCCACAAATTCCACTACTTACATAAACACCATTTTGACAATTTCAATAAAGGACTCACAACCCGAAGTTATCCTTAAGTCAGACACAACTTTTTCTGATTGTCTTGGCCATTTTGATGATCCGATACATGAAGCTACTATTGCCAAGCCAACTGAGATCTCTAGCACATACCTGAGACGTGTGCTGACCCTTCAAGAATATTACAATCTATGTGGTGATTCATCTGATGAGGAACCCAGGGTCAGCACCGCACCACATCTCAGACCTTTAACAAAGGAGACAACCAAAACCAAATTTTCCCCACCCAAAAGCATTGTTGCTCCATCCTCTAGTCATTTATCCAGTGAGAGGATGTTGAGAATTGATTCCTCGAGGCGTTCCCCCAAACCCATCAAGACGCGTCACTTTCCTCTCCTTCTCAATGCTTCAGGTTCTAGAAAGACGACTACGAAAGTTTCCTTCAATACAATAGAGAAGGAATTTTCTAAGGAGAACTCATCGGGTCCGAATGAGTTGGTTTATATGAGTTAGCTCAATTCGATTGTTCTTAAGCCGTATATGAGCAAGCAGAAGTGTGTCGACCCTCCGCCTCACTATTATCATTCATCTGAGGATGATTCTGACAACGATACACATGTACATCCCCCACCTCCTTGTTCACGCAAGAAGGTTTGTTACAAACCTTCTTAATCCTTGTACATTCTCCCTCCATCTTGCCCTCCCTCCCCAGCGATTTGTATCACTCATCCCGGCTCCATATCATTTTTATGGCTATACTTAGTCTGACCAGAGCATAAGTATAGGGGGAGAGTGACCGAGTTGCTCCTTCTATTCTTTTTCGTTTTCTCTTTGTATATTCCCCAATCTCATCGGTTCTCATACTCACTCATGTCCTATACTTAGGCTGACCAGAGAATAAGGAAGGGGTATCGATGCCCGCCGTGTGTATATGTTCATCCATTTATTCTATTGACCTCATCCGCCCCATTTTTGATCTTATTCTAAACTTAGGATGGCCAGAGCCTAAATACAGGGGGCGGGTCGACTTCTATACCTGTTGTTCTTTCAACTCTCCTACGCTTAGCAAGCCATGCTCGCTTCTTGTGCTATGAGGACATAACACATGCAAAGTATAGGGGGTGTGTATATATTACATATATACTTTACTCATAGCTCGTACTTTCACGTATTTTTATATATATTATGCGTATTTTGTATATATTATGCAATAATTACGGGACGGGTAAAATTTGGTTCAAAAAACTTTTTGAAAACTACATGTATACTTGTATAATATGCATATTGTATATAAATTGTACAATTTGTATAATACTTGTGTAATTTTATAAAATCCTTGTAAATAATACTTTGGTATTTGTTGTAAAATAGAGGTAAAAAACCTTTTTGAAAAAAAGAGGCTTCTTATTTATTCTGCATATCATCTTTGCATTCATAAAAAATATGTCTTGCACTTCATTCATATACATAGCATTTTCACTGGCATAAAAAATAGCAAAAAAATATTTATGTGTAAACCTAGCTTCTAGGTCACCTAGTAATCAACCTAAGGAGGCAGTGGCCTCCCTGAGTTTGATCTTTTACTTGCCCAAGTAAAAATACAAATTTGATCGTTTGCTTTTAATTAAATAATTAATTGAGTGGTCTTTTCGATTGATCTATTAATTGCATGACTACAACAATTCAACAAAATTAACCAGTGTAAATAACAGGTCTTTCAAAGATCCACCATTAGTCGAGGTGGTTTAGTCCCCGTGATCGGTGGTGTCTATCTTTTCATCGAGTTTGTTATTTTTTTGTCTTATTTCTTTTCTCTGTCTTATACCATCTTACTGTACCACTCCCATTTGTGAGAGATTATGGTTCTCCCTTATTGGGAACTCGATCCTGTAAGTTCCATTCTCATGAAATACATGAATGTTGCCTGTAAAAAATAGAAAACCACACCCACAAGTCAAGGTGGCACAAAAAAAATCTATAAGTAACAAACAGAAAGGCCACATTCAAGAGCTATACATGGTAGCGGGAACAACGGTAAGCATCCTATTATCCATCACGGGGTAAGAGCAGAAGTAGATCTAAAAAACAAGGTGGGGTGATCTATCAGGTTGAAGAATAAACATCTTTAGTTTCTGAAATAAGCCTACAAGGAGTATGTAATGCAATACCCACAAAGAAAAGGGATAGGAGGAAGACTGCTATACCTACCTTTGCCAACTTTATCCACCATCAAGCAAAGAGAAAGAACGCTTATAACATGAAGATTTATTGAAGGTTATATAAAACTTTATGGAGGGCTCTGTGTAAAGCCTTAAAACTCAATTTTTCAGATCCTATCATGCATATGGATATTAGATTCAACCCAATGATATGATACCAAAGGAACTGATTTCATCAAAATCAGAGGTAGTTTCGAATTGTTATGAATTTTGGAAATAAAAGAGGTTTATGTCAATTAAGCTTCATTAACCCTTAATCATCATCATTAACATTAATTAATCTAGACTAAGACTAAATAAAGTAAATAAATTATTTATGAACTCCACATCATGGAAACATGGAAAATTAGCAAACTATTTTCATAAATTATTGTTTGTCCATCGTACGAACAAGAAATTTCAGCACAACAATTTTTACTTTGTGAAACCATTAAATTAGCGAAAAAATTTTCCTAAAAAGATTTCTAATATTATAATGAATATTAAGATGAGATCGGGACTACTTCTTGAAGCGTGAGTCTCTAACGCAAGAGACCTCCTGAATCAAGACTGATATGCAGTGTCTCTCTCGTGGGTGCGGAGATGAATCGTGACGCTTCACATGAACATGGATATTGTCTTCAAGAACATGGCTTCAAGAAGAGGCGTGTATGAGTTGTATACACTCAAGACTCTTCTCTTTCTCTACAGCACTGTTATCCAACTTTTCTCGGGTTTTTATTTAAATGAATTATTGACAAGTTGTCACAATCCAATCAAGCGTCAATAATTTTTTTATTTTTTCTCAAACTAAATTATGTACAAAAACGTAGCAAGAGAATTTTGTTATTTATTTTACCTGTATAGCAACATGATTGAATTTAGGGAGGCAACAAATCCCGAGGGTTAGTCTAATAATCGAAAAATCAATTAAAAGAAAAAGGAAATTCAAATGCCAACTATCGTGGTTTTTGTAGAATCTTTCTTTTTATTCTTTTTTATTTTTTATGTTTATATTTTTTACTTTTCTGATTTTTAATTTTTAGTGATTTTTAGATTCGTATTTTTTTTAATTTTTGAAATATAATTAATTTTAAAAGCAAGTTTATACATGATGAATACCCATTCATCACTCTTTATTCTTATATTTTAGCTACAAAAACCTTTGCAAATACATGTAGATATGTGTAAATAGGAATAATTACCAAAAGCATGCATTGTGTAAAAACCTATAATTAGCATGTTTTTGTGCAAAAATAAAAGAATAAAGATTAAACAGAAAAAGAGGGAAATATTTAGAATAAATATTGAGCAACCTAACCCAAGGGAGGGCTCAGCATGGGCCTGACCGCATAAAAGCCAAAGTAGAGGGAGATAGGGGCTCTTGTGTACATATTTATAAAATATAAATATTTTCCTCACCAAAAATATGCTTATAAAATATAAAAACAAAAGAAAAAGTTAAAAATCAAAAAGATCAAAAATACCCCTTTCATCATGTACATAAACCACATCTATGTATTTATTTAACCTTGTAAATAAATAAAATTATTTACCAAAATTTTTGTAAATATTCTATGTTTTATAATATAAATAAAATAAAAACAATTAAAATTAAAACCAAATAAAAATAGCAAAATTAAACATACAAAAATACATTGTACAATTACCATGTATATAAATGTATATATGTATTTATTTTACCTATGTATATAAATAATAAAAATAAAATAAAAATACCTTTTTATTCCTTGTTTTATACTACAAATAAATAAAATATAAAATAGGAATAAAATTGCATAAAAATAATAATTAAAAATCAAAACAAAAACCCTAATAGTGTACATATACCTATATATTACATACTATGTATATAGCTTATTTTTATTTCCAAAAATTAATTAAAAATCATCAAAAAATAGAAAAAAATAAAATAAAAATATTTTGTGTTTTGAGTTTTTGCAAATTCGGGCCCTAGCTACCCTTTATTTCCATTTCAAAACTCAGCCACGTGGCCCCTTCTTATTGGGTCCTGGGATGTTGACCGCCCGGTCAACTACCCCCCCAGGACCACCTCCCGCGGATCTGAGTTTGGACCCGATTTCTCGAATTTTTACCCGCTTGATCCGACTTCTGAATCCGTTAACCCCGGGCTCTAATCCGAGCTTATTCTTCCCTGATCCACGCCCGGGGTGGGTTATGGGGATCTGTGCTCCGACAAGCACGCCCGGACCTCTCCTAGCCGGACCCCTAGCCGTATAAAGCTGTAGCTCCGCCACCTGATTGCGCCATCTTTGGCCATTCACCTTCTTCTCCTGTGAGCTCCAGAGAGACCGCAAGAGTGACAGCTAGTGCCTCGACCTGTCGAAGCGAGGAAAGGAGGAGGACCCATCGATCCGGCGACGCAGCCGCCGTAGCTCCGCCACCTGCGTGAGCACTGAGCCTCGGAGCGAGACGATCCTCGAGGCAACGACCAGGAGCATCAGCAGCTCCTCCCCAGTCTCTCCGACCACCCAGGTATCTCCGATAGCCTATCCTTTCTGCTGATTTCCATTTTCGCCCAATTTGCACCGCCGTCGTATTTCTTTGATTCTGACCACTCCGTCACCCATCTCGATCATCGGAATCGACCAACACGTTCACCTCTTCCCGACGCACCTTCTTCACCCATTCGCCCAACCCAGCTCGCACAGGAGCTGGGAACCGAGCTTCTCCGTCCACCACCTTCGCCGGAGCTCGCCATCCCGACGCATCAGGCACCCCCACTTCGCCTAACCGGGTCGAGGCAATTTGCCCTCGACCCGTGAGTCTTCTGGTTCACTTTTCAGGTCGAAACGAGGGCCATCTGAGGCCCTTCGTCATCCAGCCAGGAGGCCCAGCTCCGCCGACCTCGACCGAGCTCATCGGAGCTCGGTTCGATCATCGGAGCTTCCCAGCAGACGCGGGAGTCCTCCACGATTCTTCTCCGACCATCAGAGTGCTCCAAGGAGGAGCCCAGCGCACGTACGAGCCCGACGAGTCTCGCCGGGGACCTGTTCATCCAGGACCCTCCGCTGCCGTCGATCGTCCCTCCTCGCTCCAGTTTTCATCAGCACCGTCCATCTCCGGAGCAACCTAGATCGTCCGATCTGAGGAGGCGACATCTGGAGCGCCCACTACCAGGCGCCGTCAGATCTCCACGTGGCGCGCATCCAGCCCATCCGCTTAATAAAGGGTAATTTACCCTTAGGCCCCTGTCTTTATTTTATTTCGTTCTAGTCCTGTAAATATTCAAGTCAGTTGTTTAGTTTTAGGGTAATTTGCATATTGGACCTTGAGCTTTAGTTTATTTGCATGTATACCCCTGCCAGTTGTGGACACGTGCATCGACACGTGATATTTTGGGTTATTTGCAGTAGAGACCCCTGTAGTTCTGGATGTTAATGAATGAATGAAATCATTTGCTTATTTGCATTTATACCCCTGTGCGTGATTTATTTCCACATGTGCGATATATTTTGGGTAATTTGCAGGTAAGCCCCCTGGACTTTTGGTACCTGTTACCAATAAGTCCCCGAGACTTATTTTTCTTACATTTGGGTCCCTGAGCGCCCCAGGCACGCGCGGGGCGCGTGTTCTGCTGGGTATTTTGCACCAGACCCCCCAGAACTTCGGGTATTTGCACTTTGGTCCCTATGCATAGTGCCCTATCTTTATTTTTGAATAAAATATCAAAACACCTCCAAATCCAACGAATATTTGACACATGGCTCCTGCCATGGTGTAGGATTTTTGTGGATTTTTGAGGACATTTTTGATTTAGTTTGATATTTTTAAAAAATCAAAAACCTTCATTTTTGTCACTGTCTAGTTTGAAAAATCACAAAAAAATAAAAAAACTCACTTAAAATTCTATAAAAATTGTCTACTATTTGTTTTACTTAGTTTGATGTTCTAGCCAATTTTGGCTATTTTTCATTACTGAAAACCACTAAAAACTTAAAAACACTCAAAACCCTATAAAAATTCTAATAAATAAATTAAAAATCCAAAAATAATAAAATTGGTACCTAAATTTTCCTTGTTTTATCTTCTTTACAGGAAAATTACCTCCAGGCCATTCTGAGGCTCTTAGATATTTTATCTAGGGCTTTTTGGCTCGGCTGGACAGTACTCACTGTTTGCTTCACTTTTTGATTTTTAGAAAATTAAATAAACATAAGAAAATTCTCAAAAATTCACCAAAAACACTAAAAAATATAAAATACATAAAAATATTTTTGTTTTAATTTTTGGTTGATTTTTGATGCTTTGAATAAATTGTTGAAGTGTGCTTTTCCTTGTTTTTCTTATTTTCTTAATACATTAAAAATCCAAAAAAATATAAAAATACTTAAAAACCACTAAAAATATTTTGTTCTTTTATTTTCTTTAATTTTACTACTTCGTAGGCCTCTCGGCCAACCCGTGCTCCTTGAGTTCGACCCTGGGTGTTATACCAGGTTAATCACATAGCAGGACCGCTATTCGTTCTTCGTCGATTTCATCTCTATTTAGTGGTTCATTTTTCTCGATCGACACATCTGAGCGATTGAGGTCGCAACGACCGATTTAGATACACCTGATTACCTTAGTCGCTCGGGATTTTTGTGTCATCAATACACGAAAGAAATGCAACCCTTTTTTAAAATATGATAAAAAATAGAGAAAAGTCAAATAAAAATATTTTTGGTTTTAATGAATTTTACTAATTTTGTAATTTTTCAGAGATTTTTATTTTTTTAGAATTTTCAAAATGAATAAAACATGAAATAATGGAAACTGTGAATAGATTGTACTATTAAGTAATTTAAAAATATAAAATGAAATCAAAAGTTTCTGCAATTATTTTATCTAAAAACTAGAAGAAATTATCTATAGTCAAGATGTGAAATCACTATTTTTGGATTTTGTACAATTTTATGTGATTTTTTTAAGATTTTTAGTATTTTTTTTGAGTTTTAGAAATAGTTAATGTGTGAAATGTGCATAGAAATTAAAAGGCACAAAATGTAAACTATTCTAATTTTTTAGATTTTTTTACGAAATATTTGAATTTATATGATTTTTTAAATCTCAAACAGGGAAAAATGCAATGTTTTTAACAATATCAAATAAAAATGCAATGTAGAATTTATACAATGAAGAGACAAGCAGCGAGAATCTAACATGAATTTTCCAGAATTTATTTAGCAATATAATATTTGTTTCAATGAAGAGAATAAGAAAAATATATGTCTGGAATACAGAGGCTGAAATATAAATATTTAAGTTTTTGCATAAAAGTTAATAGAAATAAATATGCATGTGGAAGTTGTAATTTACCTAAAGGAAACGTGCAATGCATGTGCTTGAGCTCTAAAGGCGGAGCTTTATTATAATTTTTAAAACTCCGAGGGTGCAAAATGTAATTTACCCAAAAACAAGGTTTATTCTTTGGGGATTCATGTGTCGTTCTTCTCACGCAAAGAGAAAGGGGCACCACTCCTATCTTCTTCTCCAAGGTTCGCGCGACCTAGTGGATGCGGCAGCGCTCGCAGGATGGCATGGAGGTCTGCGTGGGTCGGTGGTGCCTGCAGGGATGGTCGATGGAGGGGGGCTGGGCTACACACGCTCATGTCGGCAGAGCTCGCGTTGGTGGAGCACGGTCGTTGGGGCTCGTGCGGAGGGTCGTGGGAGGTACATGTGCAGATCGCGCAGGACTCGCATGGAGGGGGGTCTTGCAGGCCGGCGGTCTTAAGGCGGAGGAGGTCAGGTGGCTGTGGTGGCAAGAAGATGGAGCCGGCGTGGGGGTGCTTCCTCAAGTAGTGCTCGACGAGAAGATGGCGCTGGCGGATGCGGTTGGCAGAACTCGAGGGCTGGATGTCAGATGTCACGGAGGTTGGCAAGAGGGAACGACGCCAGCAGGTGCTTCATGTAGGGGCACGTGGACCGGGGTGGATGCTCACCCATGATGGAGTTGGACGGTGATGTAGGAGCTGAGCCACGATGGCGAGAAGGAAACAGAAGGTGGGCGGCCGGTGGGCTCCAGACGCCAACCCTTTTTTTACTTTTTGTATTTTTTGTTTTTTTTTGTAAAAACTGCAAATGATTTTTTTATTTTTTAATTTTCTACACCAACAATAAAATGGAGATATCCGACTCGAGCATGACAACTCAGTCTAAAATCAAATACAGAAAATGTGAGTGGATGATGGATCCAGCGGTTGTGATGGAAGATCTGTGTCTCCGACCACAGTACACAATCGGAGGTGAGAGATCGTGTGAGGTAGAATGTGAAGCGGATAGATTGCGAGGGTGACGATGGAATCGATAATCGGAGGTGGGCTGAATCGTGACGGATGTCTAAAAATTAAGATCTAAAATTTAGCAATGAAATCGAAGAAAAAAATTAAATTTAAAATTTATCTAGAAGAATGATGGAAAATAAAGTAGATCTCACCGTGGGAGCGAATAACACCGTAATGGTCTCGACGAAAGTCGACTCACTGTCACCGAATGGCTCAGAGGCTAGGCACCTTTTTACAGCAAGAACGTTCTTGGAGATTAGGCTCCTCTCATCAAAGATTGATTGAGTTGGAATGAGGGAGGAGGAGCCAAACAAATAGAGGGAAAATTTGAATTCGATTTTTCAAAATTTGAATGGAGAGGAAAAATAGGGAGGAGGTTAATGGTGGATAAAATTATTTACATTATCTACATAATTAATTAGTTGATTTCATCATTTTATTAAATTAAATAATAAAAGTTAATTATTTATTTTTTTAGTGAGGGTTATTTAAGGAAATCAATTATATACATATACTATATACATATAGCACATTATATACATAGTTAAATAAGGAAATTTATGTCATTTTATGTCTTTATTTTCTTTTTTAAATTTTTTATTGTTAAAATTTATTGAAAAATATTTACAATTATTTACAATATAATATGTATAAAAATAACTATGGATATAAACATTAAATAAATGGAACCACCCAAAAAAACCGTCTTTCAAACCGTAACTCCAAAAACTATGAAAACCACAACCATTTTAAAGATAATTTAATTTATAATACAATGGAAGTGAGTTTGATTCAATTTGAGTTCATATTGAGCTGGAATTGATTTTTCAATTATCGCTTTACGGCTTTTTTCGAGTGTGGTTACTTTTATTATGTACATGATTTTATTTTACAAGTATCTTCATTATTTAGGGAACTTTTTTATTTACAACTTTTGTTTAGAAAATTATTTAATTTGAGGACAATTTATAGATAAATAAAATTATGTAAGTTTTATACAAATAAAAAAAAGTAATTACAAAACACATTTTTGGATTTTCTGATTAAAAACCCTATCTCCCCTACTTTATTCATGGTCGATCAGGTCAAGTCTTGACCTTCTCTCGGGGTTCGGGTCGGCCTGTATCTATTACATATATACAATCTTTTTATTTTCTTTATTTTTCATTTATTTCTTTATTTTAGGTTAAAATAATAATATATGTACAATATTTACACACAAATGCAGGTTAGTAAGAATATGGATTTAGTATTATATACATGTGTTTTTATAAGGGATTTTAAGCTAAAATAAATGAATAAAGATGATGAAATGCAGATTCATCAAGCAGATAACTTTTAAGGGACTAGGCTCTCCAAAACCCAAGTGAATAAAAGAGAGAGTCTTACTCTCCTTTTATACACATCGAACATGCCTATCGAAGAGTATTCTCTACAAGTAGGCGTATGCAATGATAACCCTTGATTTGTTGATCAAGGGTTCAATACCACGTCCTTGTTAAATAATACAATTATCTCCTTATTTATCTTCAATTTATTTAAGTAATAAATCAAACAATAAATCAACAAAGAGTTCAATTCAAGGACTCTTTGTAGTAGCACCATGTAAACAAACACACCTAACAAATCCATATGCGGAATGAGATTGTTGCTAATTTATTAATTGATTAATCAATAAATAATACAACAATATTAAGAGCCTTATTGTCAATAGGACTCGATATAATGGTGTCGCGTGTGTAACCATTTACATGCCCATCTTGACTAAATGTAGTCATGGTTGTTGCCTTTTATTTATCAATCAATTATCTTGATAATCACATTATCATTATTGGAGAAATTATGGAAATAATAGATATAGCTTATTAATCATATTCATAAGCACAAAAAAATGTAAATGAACTAATTGTACAAAGGGACCTTAATAGCAAAGTGAATTCATATTTATCTATTCATTTCATTTCAGATGCACATGATAAAACAATAACTTTTATTATATTAATGGATCACCATGTTCTTACAAGTCAAACAATCTCCCTCTAGACCTTAGAGCCATTCATGTACAACTCTCAACCCCTTATTCATTACATGGTGATCGAAGACCTTTTGACTTAATGGCTTGGTTAGAGGATCGACAATGTTGTTAGAAGAGGCAACCTTGGTGATCATGATATCACCATGCTTCAGGATCTTTCGGATTATGTGATATTTCCTCGTCATGTGTTTGCTTCTTTGATGCCACCGGGTTCCTTCGCTTGCGCTATGGCATCATGTTATCGTAAAGCAACGGGATGGGAGATTCCAACAAGAAAACTACACCAATTTCTAGGATGAACTTGCACAACCATGATAAATCCCAGATTTATCATCATAAAATACATCTATTATCTCTCTTGCTTAAGCAAATCAACAAGATTCATTGACAATTAACCCTACATACTTAGTTATGTGTTGTAAATAATTAACCCTAATTATATTATATTAAATAACTATTAATGTGCTATTATTTTATGCATTTCTTTCTCATTAGAAATCAAATAAAAATAGGTTAAAATTGTACATAATTAATATGGCATAAGTTATAATTTAAAAATCCATAACAAGAGAAAAGAAAATAAAAGAAAAAAACGTTTTTATTGCTTTAATTACTTGTCTAATTCTTATCTATGTGTAAATGATTGCATTTCTTTTTGACTTCTACATGAAGGATGTAGATCTCATTGAGATCTACACCTTTCATGTTCATAATTTTTCTTGATTTGACTCCTAACTGTTTTATTTATAATTATATATGATTTCTCTATTTATCTTAATTCTGATTGGGTCATGTGGCACCTCCGCAACTGCCTACTTGGCCCACCCCTGTTTCGCCACCTACTTCGTTTCTGGACCATCTAGTTATGGTAGATTGATCAAATCGTAACCGCTCTTTAGCGTCGTCTCCTCAATCATTCGATCGTGCCTTTTAGGTGTGATCCAAGCCATTTCGTGGTTCTCATTTCTTGACCATTGGATCGCATGATCCAACTGTTGTGGTCCCTCGTCAACCTTTAAACATTGTCGTCTCCCTTCAACTGCCTTACTTCCCAGAATTTTCCCAATGTCATCGGCCCACCTTCCGACCAACTGATACCTCCAACCTCTCTTCCTAACTTCCAGTGTTCATGCCAACATCCACATTCATCCTAACCCCAACTGCATCATCATGGGTGGTGGTTAAAACCATCATGGAAACTATCCAAATCACATTCTTCGTCTTCTTCAAATAACCCCAACCGATCGCCATCACCGGTTGTCCACCATTATTCGAAGATCCACCTGGCCTTAGCATTCCCATCATGATAGGATTGAGGGAGAGACTAAGAGTTATTATGGATGATAGCTTCTGGTATCGACCCATGGCGAACTACCATGCAACGACCATTAGCTCGATTGTACGAGCTTTCTCCACCGGTCGAGGAGATCAAGCGAAGACCCAAGGCTATCTCCAGCCTCAAGCCCAAGCCATGACCTCCATTCATGAATGTCTTCAAATCCAGGTTACGTTATTTTCCTTTTCCTTTGTTTTATTTTCTCTGATTTTCCTGTTGTACATAATCTATTTCATTCCATTAGATGGATCTCGACCTTCACCGTACATCAGTGATGTATGCAGGAGGTCGACTTCTTCTGCTAGAACCTCGACCATACCCTTCCTTCTTCTCTATTCATTCGAAGGTGAACCCACATGGGCTCCATCTTCTCCATTACCGTCGGTCCACCATTCCACTCACCAACTTCATGCACACATGTATTGGTTGTTTGTCTAACATTTGTAGGTAGTATATCTTCAATGGCATGAGCTCTTGTGATGCTTCCATTCTAGAGGTCGGTCACGAGCATATGAACATTGCTCCAACTCCTCCGATGGTTACAAAGTTTTAACATGTTGCCGACATCTTCGTGAGGGCTTTGCAAAGTACTATGGACGCTCAACCAAGACAAATGAGGATGGATGAGGAAAGTAGAGGTTGTTGGAGATCTATTATCGCCACCGCAAAGAGGAAGAAGGGGATTCGAGCCAGCAAGCAGATGTCGTTGGATCATCTTTGATTTGACAGATAAGTATTACCCTCAGCCTTGATGCATAGGTTAGAGCCTCGGTGGAACTGAAGTGTCATCGAAGCAAGGAGTCATCCCCACGTGGCTCCTAACCTCCACCCAAGGCGAACCCTCACCCAAGCTTCCTCACATGTGCCTAGCATGTGATGGTGTAGGTTAATTACAACCAAGGCATGCGTCTTCTTTTGAATTGCAATGAAGTCCAAGGGAGCATGCTTCATGTACGACCCTTAGAGAAATTTTAGCAACGCCCCTCTAATGCTCAATATTTGCAAAAATACCCTCGCACAAGGGGTAGTCCTTAAATTCTAGGGTTGATTTTTATTATTTGCAACTTAGTCACTATAGGGACCTATGTGTAAGGATTTATTCTACTTTATTTGCATTTGTGCCATTGGTTTCAATCATGAATAACTTAAGCATTGTTTATCTAAATGAAGTGAATTTAGTAGCATTTTGATCCTCATTTAGTTGTCTTAGATATGAGATGATTTATTTCTTGATTAGATAGTAAAAGAAGGGTTATTTTATTAGAGTCTACATAGATGCTTTCATGCTCATTAAATACAACTTGACTCTAGTTTGAACCATTCAATTGGATCTAGATTTAAATCAATTTTTTTGCTTAAGTGTGATAAACCATTTTAGGGCATGTTAATGTGTATACTTGCATGTGCTAGTGTAGTATCATTCGATTCATTTTGTTTAGTTTCTAACTTGCACACAAATGTCTGGAAAATGCATTCTATCTTCACATTAATTTTGTGATGCATTTGTATTGTGCAATGTTTGACCTAGATTGAATATTAATCACTTAACATAGATATTTAAATCTGATTAATTATATTATGGATTGTTTCCCTGTGTTCGACCCTGAACTTTCCTAGGTATAAATTTAAGACACACTTTCTATTTTAAATGTGGTTATGTTGATTGCAAATTGGCCCATGCTACAAGTGTATGTTATATTAGTCGATTTACGCTTTATCAGATGGCACCGTTGTTGGGGACACAACTTCATTAATATAATTATTTAGGTTTTATATTCTTGTTAAGTTGATTATTATTTTTATCTAGGCCAAGTCTTGTTGTGATGTTTTATGCATTATTTGTCTTGTTATCTATTTGATAATCTTTAATATCTGATCTCTTCTATTCTGTGGTAGGGCCCATTAATTCAAGGATGCTTGGAGAAGAACGAAGGCTTGAATCTTAGAGTGGAGTTCATGTTGAGAGAAGCTGCAAAAGATGCCATCAAGGCTAGTCGAAGTTTATTTTTGTTGATATATTTGTTGTATATATTTTTGATACTTATGGACTTGGACATTATTTATGTGTGTTGAGTCCGTTTCATCATTATTTGGGTGGGACTCAATTTGAGTGCTCGATATTAGGGTTTAGGCATGCGGCTCTTAGAGCTTCTTTAGATTTGATTTATTTGTGCTTGATCCATAATATACGACACACTAAATAAATATAATGAGATTCACTATTTCTGAAGATTCTTACTTCTGATTAGGTGTGATTTTCATCGTCTTGCATGCATTTAAATAAAAATTTGATATTAAGTGTTGCACGTGCCTTAAGAGATCTGGCATGACTATAAGTAATTTTCTTGAACATGCATCATGATTTTCACGCTTGTATGGCTTTTCCCATACCCTTACCTTATGTTTTACTAAAGAATTTTTAAAGGAGATGTGACTGGATGGTAGAGGATGATTTGATGTGCTCAGATTAATTTCAAAGTGATAACTAATATCTAAAACTAGGACCGGTAATGCATGTTGACATAATTAAAGTGGAGCTAAAGTTAAACTTGTTTGGGGAGAGTTACCTTCTCATTATTCACAGGTACATTATGCATGATTGAGAGGTGAGGACGTATCCATAGGATAGAGCCCAAACCCTACTTAAGCCTGCTCGTAATGGACTCAATTTTGGATTATCACTAATAAAAGAGACAAGATAATTAGTCCATACTTTTGGTCTTCACTGTGTGTGTTGGTGAAATTATCGGGTTTGCTTTTGCTTGACTTTGCTTAAACCTCCCAAAAACCCTAGGCTCCATTTCATCCCTTTAGATTCATCATCTAATTAGATTCAGCTAACCCTAGTGTGCCATGGTCTCCCCATAATTAGCTTTTTGTTCTAATACTTAGGCTACTTTTTAGCCTAAGTATAGGGGGAGACCAATGTGTCTCTGATTGTTCTCCCTGGGTTCCTTATTTTTAATATACTTCTTTACTTAAGATATTTTCTAGCTTAAGCATAGGGGACTTGAGTCCCTGTCTTCCTATAATTGATTCCATTTACTCATCATACACATGTGCCTCTAGATTCAGTTCTTCATTTATATTTAGCATGAGCTATGGCATCATATCACTTTGTGCTATGAGGACATAGCAAAAGCTAAGTAGAGGGGGTATAACGTATATATTACATATATACTTTAGCCACAGTTCATAATTTTAAAATTTTAAACTCTTGAGGCTACAGGTACCGTACTATTGTTTTGGAATTGTTTTCTATAAAAATGATTTGAAAATGATTTTTCAAAACTCTTTATCCATATTTGACATAGTTTTCAAATGTTTTACGTTGTTTGTGAAAATACGGTTTTACATGTTTTGGAAAATCATCTATAAAATATTTGGAAAACATATATCTATGTGATATTGTTTTGAAAAATGTTTTACTTAGGTGTGAAAAAATAGGGTTTTACTTGTCTGAAAAAAATCTTTGTAAAATGTTTGAAAATTTTATATTTATGTGACATGCTTTGTAAAGAGTTTTCAAAATTGTTTTTTAACTTTAAGGATGCAAATTGTAATCAACAAATTGTTTGTAAATAAATCCAACCTAACTAAAAAAATTATTAACTATTGATTTGGTGTCTTTCCCTGACACTTAAACTTTTCACTCAAGGCTTGAGATGTTCTTTAACATTTGGTTTATGAGGTCCAAAGACTTAGAGTTATCATGTCTTAATCATTAGGGTCTTAGACATAAAATTCAAACTTCCCAAGTTTGAAAGATTTGTGTGCTATATTGCATGCTTAATCTTCTTATTAAAGAATATGACTATCACTCACTTGTAAGACTACGCTCATGATTGAGATGAGTTGATTTGTCACTTGAGGAACTGGGATTTGAGATTCGAGTTTGGACCTGATTTTATGATACTCGAGGATGGGATAAGATTAATGAAGGCTTCATGAAACTTGAGTGTCAGCATTTTAGCCAGCTTGGGACTTGGTTCTTATAATAATCTATTGATCAAAACCTAAGTGTCAAGGTGTGATGACATTAAATTAAATTGTTGATCAATGTGCACCAATCTTTGTTAAAAGCAGTGGCGCTAGCCCAAAAGAGAAACAAAATATATATATGAAAAAATGATGAAAAAATGAAATGAAAATGATGAAAAGCTCATTACATTACAAAGCTACATCATTATGAGCTTACATTCAAGGTGAGCGCTCCCAACCTTTTAACTGTCCACTTGGACCAAGTCTTAGGCTTTTATGAGTCGGGCTAGTACATCAAAAGGGATTTGGATCGTTAGCGCTACAAGTCTAGGTGCAAGTATATTAGATACTTTAAAAAAGACGCACCCCGCTGTACTCCCAGAAAAACAGGTACATACGACTCGATCTCTTTTGACGGACACACCGATTAACACTAAAAATATACAATTATGTTGAGTATTGGCACTTGAGAGAAACCTTGTTCCAATGAGAGGGAGAAAAAATGACACAATAACCTATTACCTCCATTATCTGGCATGCCATCTACACTTTGAAGTCTAACAAACTAAAGAGATGGTGGATTGAAGCAAGAATAGATTATTCCCTAGAGTTGAGGGTTGGGTCCTTAGGATAATCTCTGGTTTTGGAACTTTAGGTGATATTTTGACTCTACTCTTGTGAATGCAGTCAACACATTAGGTCATACCTCTTACTATCTATGTATACATTAAAAGTCTGATAATTAGAGAAGTGGAATTCCTCTTGATCAGGACAAGTTTAGCTTAGAGTCTTAGAATCTCTATAAAAACAAGTGTTCTGGGTCAATCAAGCCTTGTCCTCTCCCATGCACATGTTAGGGAATTCAATAATTAATCCAACTTTCTAGCTAATTCTTTATTTATTAGCTTAGCTAATTCTTTATTTATTAGCTCGAGGACAAGCTTAGCTTAAGTATAGGGAGGGTGATAAATCCCATATTTATCTTCATAAAATACATCTATTATCTCTCTTACTTAAGTAAATCAACGACATTCATTGACAATTAACCCTAATTAGTTATGTGTTGTAAATAAGTAATTCTAATTAATTGTATTAAATAACATATTAATGTGCTATTATTTTATGTATTTTTTCTTATTAAAAATCAAATAAAAATAGGTTAAAGTTGCACATAATTAATATAACATAAATTATAACTTAAAAATCCAAAAAAAATGAGAAAAGAAAATAAAAGGAAAATGTTTTGATTGCTTTATTTACTTATTTAATTCTTATCTATGTGTAGATGACTATATTTCTCTTTGACTTCTACATCAAAGCTGTAGATCTCATCGAGATCTACATCTTTAATGTTCATCATTTTTCTTGGTTCGACTCCTAACTATTTTATTTCTAATTATATTTGACTTCTCTATTCTTCTTTACTCTTATTGAGCCACGTGGTGCCTCCATAGCTGCCTATGTGGCCTGCCCTTGTTTGCCACCTGCTTCATTTCTGAACCATCTGATTAAGGTAGATTAATCAAATCCTAACTGCTCTTTAGTGTTGTCTCCTCAACTGTTAGATCATGCCTTTTAGGTGTGATCCAAGCCATTTATTGGTGCTCATTTCTTGACCATTGGATCATGCGATCCAACAGTTGTTGTCCTTCATCAACATCTATACATTGTCCTCTCCCTTCAACTGCCCAACTTCTTAGAATTTTCCCAATGTCATCAGCCCACCTTCCAACCAACTGATACCTTCAGCCTCTCTGCCTAACTTGTAGTGTTCACGCCAACAACTACATTCATCCTAACCTAATTGTTCCATCATGGGTTGTGGTTAAAACCACATGGAAACTACCCAAACCACCTTCTTTGTCTTCTTCAGATAACCCCCAATCGGCCACTATCGTCAGTTGTCCACCATTATTTGAATCTCCATCTAGTCTTTTCATTCCCATCATGACAGGATTGAGGGAGAGACTAAGAGCGATTATGGCAGACAACTTCTGATGTCGACCCATGGCAAACCGCCATGCAACGACCATTAGCTCGTTCATACGAGCTTTCTTTACCAATTGGGGAGATCAAGTGAATACTCGATGCCATCTCCGAACTCAAGCCCAATCCATCACCTTCATTCATGAATGTCTTCAAATCCCGATTACGTTAGTTTCTTTTCCTTTGTTTTGTTTTCTCGGATTTTTCCTGCTTTATATAATCTATTTCATTCCACTAGCACCGTATCTCCACCTTCACCGTACATTAGTGATGTATGCAGGAGGTCGACTTAACACTCTTCTTCTGCCAGAACCTCAACCACACCCTTCCTTCTTATCTGTTCATTCGGAGGTGAACCCACATGGGCTCCATCTTCTCCATTACCATCAGTCCACCAATCCACTGACAAACTTCACACACACACAGGTCTTGGTTGTTTATCTAACATTTGTAGCTAGTATATCTTCAATGGTCGAAGCTCTAGTGATGCTTTTGTTCTAGAGGTTGGTCACTGGCATATGAACATCACTTTAAATCCTCTGACGGTTATAGAGTTTTAACATGTTGCCGACATCTTCGCAAGGGCTTCGTAAAGTACTATGGATTTTCAACCAAGCCAGATGAGGATGGAGGAGGAAAGTAGAGGTCACCGAAGATCTATTATTGTCAGCACAGAGAGGAAGAAGGGGATTCGAGCAGGCGAGCAGATGCTCTTTGGATCATCATTGATCCGATGAACAAGTATCACCCTAAGCCTTGATGCATAGGCTAGAGCCTCGGTGGAATCGATGTGTCAAGAAGCAAGGAGTCATCGCCATGTGGCTCCTAACCTGCACCCAAGTCGAACCCTCACCCAAGACACCTTGCACATGCCCAGTATGTGATGGGGTTAGGTTAATAATAGCCAAGGCTTGCATCTTCTTCAGAATTGCAACGAAGTCCAAGGGATCGTGCTTCACGTGTGACCCTTGGAGAAATTTTAGCCGTGCCCCGCCAATGCTCAATATTTACAAAAAATACCCCCGTGTAGGAGGTAGTCCTTAAATTCCAGGTCCAGTTTTTATTATTTGCAACTTAATCCCTATAGGGACCTATGTGTAAGGATTTATTCTACTTTATTTGCACTTATGCCCCTAGTTTCAATCATGAATAACTTAAGCATCGTTTATCCAAACAAAGTGATTTTAGTGTTATTTTGATCCTCATTTAGTTATCTTTGATATGAGATGATTTCATTCCTTATTAGACAATAAAAGAAGGATTACTTTATTAGAGTCCACATAGATGATTTCATGCTTATTAAATACAAATTAACTCTAGTTTGAATCACTCAAGTGGGTCTAGATTTAAATCAAATCTTTTCTTAAGTGTGATAAATCATTTTAGGGCATGTTAATGTGTATACTTGCATGTGCTAGTGTAGTATCATTCTGTTCATTTTGTTTAGTTTCTAACTTGCACAAAAATGTCTTGAAAATACATTCTGTCTTCACATTCATTTTATGATACATTTGTATTGTGCAATGTTCGACCTAGATTGAATACTAATCACTTAACATAGATATTTAATCATGATTAATTATATTATGGATCGTGTCCTTGTGTTCGACCCTGGACTTGCTCATGTATAAATTTAAGACAATTTCTATTTTAAACGTAGTTTTGTGGATTGCAAATTGGCCTGCACTACAAGGAGTGTATGCTATATTAGCCAATTTGCATTCATCAAACCACACCGCCTCTTTAGCAGCATCTGATGTGGCTATGTATTCTTCTTCGGTTGTCAAATCAATCGTGGTGTCCTACTTCTTTCTCTTCTAGCTCACAGCACCACCGTTCAACATAGGTTGAATTCCTATCATCAACATCTGTTGGAAGCCTGAATCTATGTATACTAAGATTTGGATATCATTATTTCCATAAACCAAGATGTAGTCTTGAGTTCTTCTTAGTACTTGAAAATGCTTTTCACCGTAATCCAGTGTTTCTCTCCATAACACAATTGGTAATGACTTACCACTCCCACTGCATGGAAGATATCTGGTCTAGTACACATCTTGGCATATGTGTAAGGGCATCCAGTTATGGCTTTCTTTTCTTCAATAGTTTGATGAGCCATCCCTTTAAACAACTGAATACCATGTTGATTTAGCCAAAATTAGGTGATCTTAAGTTCCACACAAAGCGGGAACTCAGTCGGTGTGTTGACCACACTAAATCTGCACTAAAGTCAACTATTAACCCACACTATAGATCAAGGAAATAGAAATAAATGTGGAGTTAAAATTTATTTTTAACTCTGCACAAAAGATCGTATAGGACAAGTATGCAGAGAGTTCGAACACAGGTAGCAAACAGGGTAATTCAAATAAATGTGCATAAGTGAATGTGAGTGAGTCTACACTAAGCAAGCAAGCAAAGATTTTTGTGGGTTTTTATTTTTTTTTAATTTTTTTTAAATTTAAATGTAAATTTTGTATTTTGATTTTCAATTTTCTGATTTTTATATTTTATATTTTATATTTTTTCTTTTCTTTTTCAATATTGGAAAATAAAGACAATGTAATAAAAGAGAAGATAGAATATTAATAAAAATATGTAAAAATAGCCAAAAATTCAGAAATAAAATGTTTTTGGTGTTTTTATGATATTTTACTGTTTTTGTGATTTTTGGGTATTTTTCAAGGTGTTTTTGGTATTTTTTAAAAACTGAAATAAATCAAAACAGTGCAAAGGCTACTGGCTGGGGGTAAAATGGGAATTAAAAATATCAGATAGCCACAAAATATTTCCACACTATTTTTCAAATAAAGATAATAAATTATAGAAGAAACAAGAACTAAGTTTATAATTTTTGGAGTTTTCTAGGATTGTGTATATTTTTTTGAAGTTTTTGAGTGTTTTTAAATTTTTAGTGTTTTTTTTGAGATTTTTAGTGATTTTTGGACTGACACTAAAATAGGGTAAATTAGACAGTAGGGAATTTTTTTTGGAATTTTTCGAGGTCTTTTGATATTTTTTGGTATTTTCTAAGCTAGACAGTAGGCAAAAAGCATGTTTTTGATTTTTAATAAATATTAAAAGCAATAAAATTAAAAACTAAAAATATGGCGACAAAGTACAAGTTAGCAGGAGCTTAAGTTTAAATTTTGAGAATTTTTGGAATTAAAAAGATGCCCTAATTAATTAGATCAAGCAAATAAAAGCTAAAGGCCTGACAGGGGCGTTTCTGCAAATATCAAAAACTATGGGGGCACGCCTGCAATTTTTCACAAAAGTTTGAACTTAAACAAATAATGTCTGGGCCAAACAACAAAACCAAAAGCCGAAAGGGCTTGATTGCAAAAGTTCCCAAGCGCACGTGAGTAACACGCGCGCCTAGAAGGGCTATAAATGTAATATGCGTGAAATTGAGGGGTCCAGACGTAAATGTCACAGAAAATTATAACTGTTTCAAAAAAAACTTGCGGGCTGAATATAAATATCAAATCATCCGAGGGCTCCGCCACAAAATAGCTAAGCCCACGTGCGCAAGCACGTGCGCTGAGCTGGCGAGGGGCTAAAGGCAATTAACAGGAGTTTAAGGGCAAGTTCGCAAATAATACAAAACTTTATTAAAGGCCAACGAAAGTTTAAAATTGTTCTGGAAATTACACAAAAAACGTGGGGCGCGGGTGCAAAATCCCCCACTAATCCACGTGGCACGTGTGGATGCTCTTTGATGAGAGAAGATCAGACGGTGAGGCTTCCCTCAGACGCGGACGGCCATGATCAAAGGGGAGGGTGGAGATGAACGGCAGCTATAGCTTGCCCCCTCCCCCTCGTTCTGTTCTACACAGGCGCGCGCGGGCAGCGGCGGCGCGCGGGCGGCGGCGGCGTTCTTCTCCGACGAGCTCGGGGTCCCCTCCAGGCGGTTAGGCGTCGAAGTTCGGGGTCCTGCGAGATGAAATGGCTCTAAAGCATGTCTTGTCCGGCTTGTTAAGTGCATGGGTGCAGTGACGGAAGGTGGTGGAGATGGTCGGAGCTCAAGAGCTCCGGCAACGCGGTTGGTTGCGGAGTGGGGGTGGATATTGAGCGAAATTAAAGCTGCGGCTACTGTAAATAAAAGTATGCAAAGGAAAATGCAAGAGAAACAAACCTCAGGGCAGGAGATGCCCAAGATGGACCTCGACGGCGGCATGGCCACCGGAGGTGGTGGCACGCATTTCCGACCTTAGCCCCACCTTGACGAAGATGCTGAATCTCCCCTCTATCACAGGGGACACTCGGCGGATGCTCGGAGGTTTTGGATTCGGCCAAAAAAATGGTTCCCAGTCAAATGGAAGTTTGAAGCTCGGTTTTGAAGGGTGTTTGAGTGGGCTCCTACAACGAGGTGTATCGAGCGGCGTGATGATCCGAAGTCCAAGTTAAGCATTGGGCATGATTCATAGATCTTCGAGCATCAATATTGCAGAAGACTTCAACCTCAGATAGTGAAAGATACAGCTTCGAAAAAATCGCGAAAGTGGACAAAAACTTACTTCTGACACAACCCAGGCAGGGGTCAGAGAGTTGACCCGAGGTCAACTCTCCAGCCCACCTGGTTGGTCCACGTGGACCAACCAGGAAAAAGCCTAAAAAAACTCTTTGTAAAATCGATTTAAAATAACAAACGATTTTATTAATTTTTAACTATAAAATAAAAAAATGTTTATTTTTTATGAAGTATTTTATAATGATTTTTATTTATTTTTATGAAGTGTATTTGTACAAATTTACAATTATACCCTTTATAGCTATATTACCTATATATTTGATTATTTTATTTTTATTTGGTATTTTTGATTTTATTTATTTTTGTCTATTATTTTATAAAATTATAAAATACTTTTATACACGTATATATGTTTTTATTTCATTTTTCTGATATGGTTTGTATTTTGATAAAATAAAAATATAGAATGTATAGGTATATTGATAGGTGAAATACCTATGCATATGATATCTACAAGTATTTTTATTTGAGTTTTATTTATGTTTTTATTCTGATTTTAATATAGACTATTATTATAAGTAATATCTACAACAATATAAAAATATAAACTTAAAAAAACAATAAATAAATAATAAATTGAATATTTTAATCAGTACAAATATACAATGGGGGTCCAAAACTCAACTTTCAAACCGTAGCTCCGCCAAATGCGAAACTGCCGCCATTAAATGGCTTATTTTATTCTATATACAATTAAAGGTGAGTTTAATGCTTTTGGAGTTGTCAGTTGTGAGATACGGGTCTGGGAAGTTGGGATTCTGGATTTTTATTCAGACCATAACTTTTTATCTGTACATTATTTTCAGTGAAATCAATTTTGTCTTTTTCTTTATAAAATTATCTACAACTTTTATGTACAAAGTTTCTTTATTTGATGTATAAAAAGTGGAACCAAACATAGGTCCCAAAATGAATAAAGAATGAGTAGAATAATATAGGTATTTGACTGTGGTTCTGACCTTATCTCCCCCTACTTTATTCCTTGTCGACCTATTCATCAAGATGCCTAGGTCTCGGGGTTTTGGGTCATAAAATATTTACAATATTTTATTCTTTTTCTTTTCTTTTATTTATTCTATAGTTTTGGCTTTAATTACAGTATTTTATACACTATTAGGATGCACATGCATGAATGCTAAGATGCTCGATTTAATGCTATTTACAAGCATTTGCCAGGGTTTTTGGTGCCAAAATGATAGAATAAAGATGATGAAATGTGGATTCATCATCCCCCTATACTTTACCTTTGCTAGTCCCTAGCAAACACTTATGCAATAAGTGCAAAAAAGAAAAGAAAGAAAAGAAAAAGCAGAACTTGGATTTTATCTGATTATCAAACTTGTCTTCGCAAAATCAAAGTTTGGAGCTTAAGTCGGACCTTTGGAAATTTAGTGCGGACGGAACCTTAGTGAGGACCATGTCTGAAATTCAACAATCCTTGAGAATCCCAAAACTCTGCTCAAGTCTCCTCAATAGCCAGGTCAGAAATATCTCAACTCATACGCAAACTCTTACGACTATGAGTCTGACTCGTACAATGTAAGTGATGGTGGCTCTCCCCAACTAGAATGACGAAGGAACTGACTTCTCCAGTACGACAACCCAATGATTCCCCAATCCAGCAACTCCATCCTCGAGGAGCGGGGTATTCCCTTCTAAGTTCAAGTGGCAACCAACTCAAGAAGAGGGGGTGAAGAGAAGAATGGACGGTAGCTAGTGTAGCTACCTATCCTAGGATGCAAGACCAGTGTAGTCAAGTCATCCAGCTGCAGGCTCACATATTTGACTTTGGAACTCAAGCTTGCTTATTGACTTTACAACATTTGTACATACTTTGCAGGCTTTTTATTTTTGTACATGCCTGAACACTTTTTTTTTTGAATTTTATATTTTTAATTTTGAAATACTATATACAACAACATTTACATAAGGATTTTTTCCTCTTGAGCCAGTAGACTATCCCTCTTTTGAAGATTTATCGCAACCCACAACCTCCTATCTTTAGACTTCCTAATCACTGGACGGGTTGGGGTGCACTTCCCTCCCTAAAGGAGGACAAATGTTTCCACTTGTGTGCGTCTTATACCGGCAAATCCAATCCCCTCACCACTCCGACTGAGTTGAGCCATGTGAAAGGTGCAGGTGTCCAAGTTAGGTCATTATCAACAAGAGTCGTGCGTGTGCTCCGAAATACTCTACTTAGGCAGTCAAGAATCCATTGAACCAAGTTCCATGATCCTCAATGAATTAAGTCAACTAGACCTGAAGTACCTCAAACCCAGTTCCTATAAGGTTCCTGTTATTAGGTAAATTTTAAGGTCCAACGAGCTCCAATCTCCAGATTTTACTTAGACTTGTTCAACTATCAAACTCAATCCGAAAAATGCGAATGTTATGCAATGCAATGCAAAAAATATTTTTGTGATGCAATTTTCAAAGATTTTGAACTTTTTATGGATTTTTGAAAAGATGATGCTAGTGCATATGCAGATGCATTTTTTTGTATATATTTTTTAAAGAATTTTTTCAAATGTTTTTGGATTTTAGTTTTGCAAATGTTTTTGGAATTTTTGAAAACAAAAAGTTTTTGGCTGAAAGCTGGTTTAAAAATATGTACACGGGAGTGCTTCTTATATTTACAAGAAGTGGATTTTAGAATTTACAGGGTAAGTGATCAATTTTATACCTATATAAATATGATGGATTTTGGTGAGATGTATGTATTCCTCAAACTTATTTGACACAAGTTTTTCACACAATTTTTGAAAACTATAGTCCAAAATAATTTTTACAAACATTTTACAAACATGTACACACATTTGAAAATCATTTTGCAAAGGCTTTCAAAACAGTATATTAGGTTTTTCAAAACATTTTTGCAACCATTTTTCAAACCATTTGCAAATCATTTTTCAAACATTTTATTTCACAAAAAGAAAATAAATTTTACAAACCACACATTTTTATACAGGTTGAAAACATGTAACAAAATATTTTCAAAATAGTTTTCAATAGATGTTCACAAAGATTTTCAAACTATTTTTCAAACATTTTGCAAAAAACATTTTCACCTGATTTATTAATCAGTAAATACAAAAAGAATTTGAGGAATAACCACATCTTTTTATTAAGGTTTTTAATGAATTTTAAAGAATTATTAGCCATATTATTAAGAAAATACGAAAGTACGAGTTATGGCTAAAGTATATACATAGTATATACGACCCCCCTATACTTAGCTTGAGCTATTGATGAATCTCGGATTCATCACTCTAAGTCTCAGTAATTAGGCTCAAGTCCCTCAAAATCAACTGCATTTCTGCATTTATTTCGCATAATTAGCATTCGGGCATGATTGCATAAGAATTGCATTTTAGCATTAATTTCTGCATAAAATAAGAAGCCAAAAATCCAAGCCAAAAGTGACCTGTGAATAACCTAACTTCCCCTATTTTTAACTCCTTCATGCTAACACCGCATACCACAAACTCACTTCCACTGTGTACACACCACTAACAAGAATAAATAAAAAATACAAAAAAATAACTAACCCTGTTAAGTGGACCAAAAACTCAAACCCTAGTTTCAGGATTTTTCGGACTAAAAGCCACATATCTACCCCATCCAGTGTCCGATTTGATCCTACTCACTTTTGAACTAATACACATTCAATTACCTTCAAAACAAGACCAAGTTCAAGTGAATCGGATCTCGTATGTGAAAGTTGGGTTTTGGGCCTCTTTTGTAGATTGTATTTTTCGCTGCTTTTGACCCTATATTTTTTGTATATATTTTCTTAACTTATAAAAATCCAAAAAAATTAGATTAAGGTCTCTTGTATTTATCTTTGAGTTTTCCCTATTTTTTCGGATTTTTATCTTATGACAAAAAAATTAGAAAACCCAAAAATCAAGGTATTCTAGGTACATGGGATACCCCAAAAATTCACTTTTCACATTTGACCGAATTTGGCTTTGATGTCTTCATGAAAGTTGTAGATCTCGTCGAGACGAGCAATTTTCGTGAAGGAACTTTTTCGATCCGAGGTCATTTGTTATTTCTTTTTGATTTTACAAAGGGTTTTATTTTCGATTTTTCTGGAGTTGACACGTGGCAGCCCCAGAGGCCGCCACGTGTCAGCTATTTTTCGCCTTTTTAAATCTTAGTTTTTATAAAAAAAATTGAAGCACCCGCACGTGCAGCGCACGTGCCACCGCCGCACGCGCACTGCACGTGCGCCCGCTCCCTCTTCCCTTAACCCCCCTTGCCACGTGTCCAGATCGCGGCCGTTCGATCTCAGCCGATCGAACGGCCGCTGGCCTTCGTCTCTCCCCCAACGGAACCCCCGATTTCTCGCCTCGCCGTTGACGCCAACCATCGCCCGCAACCGCCGCGCCCGCCAACGTCGCAACCACCGACTCCTCCTTGATCCTCGCACACCCGACGACCTCGCCAGCCGCCAAACCGCCTCCCTCGCCTATAAAACACCCTCGCCTACTCCCAGCAACGACATCCGCCGATCCTCGTCGAGAACCCACTCTCCGGTGGTGACAGCCCGTGAGCAACCCTCTCCCCTCGCCGGCGTGATCCGAGAGGCTCGGCCTCTCGTTGCAGCGACACCAGCGTCCTGCCGTGCTCCGGCGATCAGCCGTAGAGCCCCACCTTCCCAGGTACAATCTATCTCTCTCTCTCTCTCTCTTTCTCTCCCTCTCTCTCGCTCTACCTCTCCGTCTCCGAGCTCTTCGCTCCACTCGGAGCATTCCCCCACCCCTCCACTTCGCAAACATCGCACCTCATCTTCTTCGCCCAAAGCTACGCCAACATCCACCTCCACCGAGCCTTCGCCGACAAGCCCCTGCAACCCCAGCTGCTGATTGAATCTGCACCAGCCCGCAACTCCTCCGCCACGCCGCTGCGCCCTCGACGTCCCACGGCCGTGTGTCGGCCATCGCCGCTTCATCGACACCTCTGCCGTCTAGAGCCCCTTCGACTACGCCACCTCCGCTGCCGCAAACCCATCTTCTCCGGTCTCCAGCAGCCGGTCGACGCTCTCCCTCTCCTTCTTCGCCCAGCAGCTTCGAGCCACGCCGGTCGCCTCCAGCCAACTCGCGTCATCGACCGCCACGGCATCAGCTCTAGTCGTCATCGACCTCCCCCTCGCAAACCTTGCTCCGCCGGGCCCTCCGCCGCACTCTCCACCGGCCTCCAGGGCCGAGACCCCGCCACATGCGTAGCACGTGGGGCGGGGGACGTCATCTCAGCGTCATCCCCCGGGTCACGTGCCCCGCACGTGACCGCGGGGTAAATTGCAAGAAGCCCTCTGGGGGTTCCATCATTTGCCATTACGCCCCAGATCCAGAGGGCACGTGCTCTGCACGTGCCCCTTGGTAAATTTGCAAAGTACACCCCAGAACAAGCGGTAATTACTCCTAGGTCCCCCTGCATTATTTTTATATTTTATTTCTGTTTGCATCTGTACCCCTGTCTTTGTCATCCATTATAGACCTCCACATTGCATCATTTTATTCATTTAAAATTAGCATTTTGTTCATCTTTTAATTCTCTATATTTTGACATGCTGTGGACATTTTTGTGACTTACGGTTGATTAATAAATAATTGTTTTGTGGAAATTGGAGTATTTTGCCCAATCTATGCTCGGAAATTCATATTTAATTAACCGTTGCTCTAAAAATCCCCAAAAAATCACATAGTGTAGAGTTTAATTTGATTAACATTGTGCCCAAAAATCTTTGCATTTGCATGCATATTTTGCTCTGTAAAAATCATTTTGCATATTTCACTATTTTATTTTTAATAGGTATTAAATCCCACATTTTTGAGGTCTAGGATTTTTCTAAGATCCATTACCTAGTGATAGATCTTAGACAATTTTAGTTCTCGAAAAGAAGTAGATTTAATATTTATTAAAATTAAATATTAAAAATTAATTTGTTTGCATTTAAAAATTCATAAAAAATTCATATTGCATCTAAAAATTCCAAAAAAAATTGCAGTGCACTCATTTCATCGTCATTTACATTGTGGCCAAGTTTCGTATTTTTCGAACACCGTTTGAACGTAGTTTACATTTTAGTCCCTAAAATAGGCCGAATTTGCATTTTGCATCTCATATTGCATTGAAAAATTCCAAAAAAATACCGCCTTGAAAACCGAACTCAAAATTGGATAGACATTAATCTAGGTTGTTCCTTTGCCTCCTTGTGATCGACCTTGGGACTTGCCCAAGTAAAATAAACATAAAAACCACTTGATTGAATTTGATTAAAAATTGTGGTTATTTCTTGATTGTTTCCGATCGCCGCCTACAACGAACGACTTTCATAAATTTCACGCACGAACGTTAAAAACACATTCTTAACGCGGCTTTTGCGGACTCGTCAGATGGCGCCGTTGCCGGGGAGGCAAACGGCTTAGTTTTTTGTTTTGAAATTTTTGTTCGGTTTTCCAAATTCAGGTAGTCTGACCCCCGATTTTTTCATTGTAAATCCCATTTTATTTCTTTCATTTATTTTATTTTTGATTATTTTCTGAGTCACTCTCTTACAATCTCTCTCTTATTTTTTCTTGCGAGGTACCCAGCGCACGTGGAGCGGTTTTTCAAGGAACCGACGCATATTCACCGACACCCGAAGAAACCGCAATTAAATTAAGATCGAGTCGAGTCGTGAGAGAGAGTAGAGTCTAGGTTTTTAATTTCTGTACTTTTAATTTCTGCTCATTTCTAGCGGTGTCCGTTTGGACTCTCGCGTGTGTACAAAGACCTTGAACTTTATTTGTGGTGTGTCGTGGCCTGTTTCACTCTCCGGAGAGGGTGGGGCCCGACTTGAGTGGCGATTAGGATAGACCTGCACATACGGCTCTTAGAGCATTTTTTATTTTTGATTGTGCTCGTAGGATCTTAAGCCACACTGCACTTTAACTGAGACGCACATTAGATCGTTCAACTTAGCCAAATTCAACTCAACTCTTCCCGCTAATAGAACTTTCTGCTTAGGTGCGGTTTTCATCGGCTTGCACGCATTTAGTATAAATTTTCAATTCTGTATTGCATCCCACATGGAGATTGCGAGGAGGCAATGTAAGTCTTCTAACTGAGCATTCATCATAGTTTTCCGCATGCATCGGCTTTTCCCAAATTCCTCTCTCTTGTTTTATCACATAAGTCTAAAGGAAATTGGGACTGGACGGTAGACGTGGATTTGTGTTCATCTAAATTCTACAGTGATCGCCTTAATAAAACTGGGACTGCTAAATATAGCCGATCAAAAAAAATCCATAAAATCAAGAATTTCTGCGGGAGAACAACCCCGACATTGTTTGATTTATCTTGCAGCGAGGAGAGAGACACACACTAGGATAGAGCCCAGCTCCAAACCTAAACAGCTCGTTTAAACGGCTTGCAAGATTGAATTTATCACCAATTAAAACTAACAAGATAATTGACCGGACCCTTACGGTCTTCACTTTGAGTTGAGTTGGTGAAACAACCCTTGTATTGTGTTTGATTGTGCGTAGAAAATAGTTCATCAACGAATACCACAATTGTGCCTACATCATAAAACATCTTGTTGACCCCGAGAATGGAGGACTGTGGTAATTTTTGTTCAAGCTCGTCTCTCTCTACCACAAACTCCCCAATCTCAAAAGCCCAGAGAAACTCTTACTCTGGACCTGCTTGGCCTCCGGGAAACCCTTCCCAAGAACCCTATTCCTTCTTCCTCCTAGAAGGAGGACAGACCCACCCTGTCCATTTCTTACCCCAAAAGGTCGAGAATAACTGTTACATCAATTCTTTCCAATCTATTAACTCAAATCCTTTATATTCTCCAGATAAAGAAAAAGAGATGCCACCCAAGATACCTTCCAAGAAAGACCCTGAAGATGAACCTAATGAAGACCCAATGAAGATGATTCTCGCGAGACTGGCTGCATCTGAGCAGCAACAACAACTACTGAGGGAGCAGCTCGAACAAATGAATGCTGGGGGAGAAGTTCCAATGGAAGCCGCATATAACCCTGGACAGTACAGAGTGTGGAACTATTTGCAGCCACCACAGCCAGAGATCCACTATGAATTAAAGCCACATTTTGTCAGTCAATTACCTCAATTCCATGGTAATACGACTGAGGAGCCATACGAATTCTTGAGGGACCTAGAGCTGATATGTTCTAATCTGAGGCACCCACAAGTCAGCCAAGACTACATTCGTCTCACTGCACTACCTTTCGCCTTGAAAGGGAAAGCAGACTACTGGGTGAAGAACTTGGGGGTGACTGTGACGACTTATGAGAGGTTCAAAAACCTCTTTCTGAAGAAATTCTACCCCTTGAGCCGGACCAATCAAATGAGGACCCGCATCACCAGTTTCTCTCAGATGCCCAATGAACCACTTTGTGAGGCATGAGATAGGTTTAAGGACCTGCTACAAAAATGTCCCTGTCATGATCTGGACAACAACATCCTAGTCCAATCACTCTACTCTGGCCTCAACCACGAGACTCAAGGGTTAGTTAGTGCTGCCTGCGGAGGGAATTACACATCACGAGGAGCTAAGACCGTCTGGAAAATACTGGAGCAGATGGCAGAAACAAGCCGGTCTCAAATTGCGAGTCGAGCATACACTGATTCCCTGAACACCCTTCAAGCCAAAGGCGGGAAGCAGACGGTGGCAGAAATAGCTGAGGACTTGATTCCAAGCATGCACTTTATTTCTGATAAATTGATAATTGTGGACAAGAGAATGAATGATATCGACAGTAGGATTTCACAATTCCCGAAGCAGATGGAGGAACTCACCGAGAAGGTGTCCAAGATGGGGATGTCTAGTGCACCTACTGTCCCGATATATCATGTGCATCATGTCCAGGAGCAACCAGGAGCAGAGCAACAACAACCATGGGCTCACGATCAATCCCACGCCCAATTTTCCCAACAGCCGCCCCCACCGACTGAGACAGTCAAGGAAGCCCCGCCTCTGACATTTGAAGTGAATGGCATCTGGTACACCCAAGACACTACCCGACAGGGTAATATGGGAGACCGTCAGACTTATCAGCGCCCACCTACTTTCTATAATGCCACATTCCAGCAACCGAAGCAGCAGCAACCCTACAATCGCCAGAGCCAACCTAAGCAATACCATCAGCAATCTCAAGCCCCCAGACAATCAACTCAGTCATCCAAATCCCCAGAAGAACCGATCAACATCCAGAGACAAATACTTGAGGAGTTTCGTCACTTCCGACATGAACTGGAAGATCTACGGGTTGATGTCAACCGCTTGTCCCGTTGGAAGGATGAGCAGACAGCTCCAACCACAACCATTCCCACCCAGGTTCAAGCTAACCCCAATAGCTTGAACAAATTCAACTCATCTCAACACAATAACCAGGTATACTATCCAGACTTTTCCACATCTGAACATGAGATCCTTTCGTTTGACAAAATAAATGCCATGTCACTCAGGAGCGGAAGGACCGTGGTCGTACCTGACCGGGCAAGGGAATCAGACCATGAAGACTCGGAAGATCAACCGGAGGATGTTTCCGAGGAGGAAGATGAAGGACGCCTGAAGATCCCAGCAGTAGATAAAGGGAAAGCATCTATGGAGTCTGCAGAGGACCTTGAACCTCTAGTTGCTACAAAAATACCTTTGTCACCTTTTCAGCAACCTGATTTTGATTATTATGATTGTAATAAAAACTCCAAGTTGAATAAAGATGCTCTTATTTTTGATTATGATCCTCTATCTCCTGTCTCAAATGCTTCCATTCCTTTCCCCAATGCCCTAAAAAAAGAGAAACAAAAGAAAAACATCAAAGATGACCCAGTCATGGAAAAATTCTGCCAACAAAACATCACAGTCAAAGTACCCTTTGATCAATACGTGGCAAGTAATCCAGCCTTTCAGAAATATTTGAAGGCAAAATGCACCCCCACCCGGACTCGTACAAAGAGAACAAGTCAATTTGTGGAGACTCATATCTTGACAGTTGCCACCACCAAATGTGTCAAAAACCAGCATCTGCCAAGAAAGAAAAGGGATCTGGGCGCCCATTATGTGGAAAGTCACATTGGCGGCATAGCATTCACACGCACACTTCTCGACAATGGATCTTCCATAAATCTTCTACCCTTAGCCTTATATTATCGATTGGAGTTGGGCCCTCTAAAGAAATCGTCATCTTTACTCCAATTTGCTGATAAATCCACTAAAAGACCTAAGGGAGAAGTGAAGAATGTCATCATCATCATCGAGGGTACAGAATACAAAGTGGACTTCACTGTCTTGGACATGGAGACCCCGAACCATTGGAAGGAATCGCAAATCATTCTCGGAAGACCTTTCTCAAGAACCGCTAAGGCCGTATTCGACTACGGAACTGGCATGATGAAATTCCGTTCTCCAAGCGGAGAAGTGGACTTGGAGATGAAACAAACAAAGTGGCAAAGGCCAGACTCCGAATCCACAACTGAAGATGCCGAAACATCAGAATGCAATCTCCTCAGAACCACTGGGCCATGAGACCAACTGCCAGACATACAGGTAGAAAGCACATCCTTAGAAGAAATACTACACGATGCAGTCTCTGAGACTTCTAGACCCCCAGATTATCACACACTTGACAACACAGAAACCCTCTTGGATTTGTCAATCACATCACCTTTGGGACAGTCAATCGATGATGAGTCGGACGCGGCTCTGGCCGAATTACCATTCTCCTCTATCGATCTGACTCACTTTTCTTCGGAATTGGTAGCCAACATCTCACACAGCGATTCACCGCCAACCGATACTGAGCCAGAACCAAGAGTCATTCAGCCAGACTTGATCGACGATTCAGAATTGCCAGAGCTGAAGACACTTCCTCCCACACTGAAGTATGCATTCCTCAATGGACCCAAAGAAAAATTCCCTGTGATCATTAGCTCATCATTAACAGTGGACCAAGAATCCAGACTGATCGAAGTCCTTGAGCGAAATCGAAAAGCCATAGGTTGGACTGTGTCGGATCTCGTAGGAATAAACCCCGCTCTCTGCTCGCACCAAATTTATGTTGAGGATAATGCAAGGCCTTCCCGTGAATTTCAGAGAAGATTAAACCCCAATCTTCGGGAAGTAGTGAAGAAAGAAATAGAGAAATGGTGCAAAGCAGGATTTATTTACCCCATTTCTGACTCCAAGTGGGTAGCCCCCCTTCATGTTGTCCCGAAGAAGTCGGGAATCCAGATGGTTACCAACGAGGAGGGGGTAGAGATCGCGACCCAAGTACCCACGTCGTGGCGCGTCTGTGTCGACTACCGGCGCCTGAATGCTGCGACCAAGAAAGACTACTTTCCACTGCCATTCATTGATCAAATATTGGAGAGACTTGCAGGGAAAGCATTCTTCTGTTTTCTTGATGGGTACTCCAGCTACAATCAAGTAGCTATCGCTCCCGAGGACCAGGAAAAGACCACATTCACATGTCCCTTCGGTACTTATGCATTCAAGCGCATGCCATTCGGGCTTTGCAATGCCCCAGGCACATTCCAGCGGTGCATGATTGCCGTATTTGCCGAAATGGTTGGTGATTTTCTGGAAGTCTTCATGGATGACTTCTCGGTTCATGGTGATTCATCTGATACATGCTTAGCACACTTGGACCGAGTCCTTCAGAGATGCAGAGAGGTCAATTTGGTACTCTCCTGGGAGAAGAGTCACTTTATGGTGATTGAGGGTATCGTGTTGGGGCACGTCATCTCCAAAAAGGGAATGGAGGTGGACCCTGCCAAGGTGGATGTGATCAAGAAACTTGAGCCACCAACCAACGTCAAGTCAGTGAGGTCGTTCTTAGGGCATGTTGGATTTTATCGACAGTTTATTCCTGATTTTTCAAAGATCACCCGCCCACTGACTGAGCTCTTAGGAAAAGACACCGAGATTATTGTAAATCACAGATGTCTAGAGGCCTTCGAGCTCCTGAAAAAGAAAATATGTGAATCGCCGATATTACAAGCTCCCGACTGGTCTCTTCCCTTCGAGATCATGACTGATGCATCGGATTTTGCTGTCGGAGCGGTACTCGGACAAAGAAGAGATGGAATTCCTTATGCGATTCACTACGCAAGCAAAGTGTTGGATCATGCACAGAGAAACTATACAGTGACTGAAAAGGAAATGCTCGCGGTTGTTTGGGCCCTGGAAAAATTCAGATCATACATATTGGGCTCCAAGGTGACAATCTTCACAGATCACACAGCAATCAGATATCTCATGGATAAGAAGGATGCTAAGGCACGACTTTTGAGATGGATCTTGTTAATCCAGGAGTTTAATTTGGAGATCAAGGATAAACCTGGAATAAAGAATATTGTTGCTGATCACCTTTCCCGAATCGAGCAAAACGATCATCCTGATATCGGACCAATCAAGGAGACTTTTCCAGACGAATCGATTTGCGTCATTGAGTCAACCCCATGGTATTCCGACATAGTGAACTATCTTGTCTCCAAGAAGGTTCCCTATGGTTGGACCAAAAAAATGATTGATCGATTAAAGTCGGATTCGAGAAAATACCATTGGGACGATCCTTTCCTTTTCTATGAAGGACCGGATTGTGTCTGGAGAAGATGTATCCCTCAGGAGGAATATCAGAGTGTCCTCACACACTGTCATTCTCTCGAGGCTGGAGGACACCATTCGGGAAAGAGAACCGCGCACAAGGTACTCCAATGTGGATTTTACTGGCGGACCTTATTTCAGGATGCTAATGAATTTGTACGGTCATGCCCGATTTGTCAAAGAATGGGAGGGACTATGGGATATAGAGATGAAATGCCCATGCAACCAATAATTTTCTGTGATGTTTTCGATGCATGGGGGATTGATTTTATGGGTTCCTTTCCCAACAGCAATGGATTTGAGTACATCTTGTTAGCGGTGGATTATTTATCAAGATGGGTAGAGGCTATTCCGACCCGAACCGCAGATAGCAAGGTAGTCTGCAAGTTTATCAAAGATAACATCATTGCGAGGTTCGGGATACCAAAAGTATTGATTTCTGATGGAGGTAGCCACTTCGTAAATCAGGAGATGAGATCTTTGGCTAAGGAGTACAAGTTTGAGCATAGAATAGCCAATCCGTATCATCCACAATCTAATGGTATGGCAGAGGTTTCTAATAGAGAAGTGAAGAGCATTCTCCAGAAGTTGGTTCGTCCCGATAGGAAGAATTGGTCGACACTGTTGGACCAAGTTCTATGGGCCTATAGGACAGCCTATAAGACTCCACTCGGTACTTCACCTTTTAGGATGATCTATGGCAAGCCATGTCATCTTCCTGCAGAATTGATCCACAAATCTGAATGGGCAATCAAAAAGTTGAATTGGAATTGTCACCTTGGGAAACTATGTCGAGACTTAAATCTGAATGAGCTAATTGAAATCCGAAATCGGGCATATGACAACAGTGTGATTTATAAAGACATGGTCAAGAGATGGCATGATAGACACATTCGAGAGAAGACCTTTGTCCCTGGACAAAAAGTGTGGTTGTTTAATGCTCGTTTGAAGATTTTTTATGGGAAACTAAAATCAAAATGGACGGGTCCCTACATTGTCATCGATGTGCATACCAATGGAAGCGTAGATATTGCCGAACTCAAAGAGAATGCACAACCATTCTCAATAAATGGACAAATGCTGAAGCCATACATTGAATCACCCAAAGAACAAACAGTTCAAGTCGAGGTCATCCATTTCACGCAGAGCGAGGACATTGAAAATCTATCTGATCATTCCCTCCCTCCCTCCCGACCACATCGGCCTCCGTGTACAGCTTCTTCCTTTACTTAGGCTAAGGCCTAAGTATAGGGGGAGACCGATGCCATCTGTATATACCATTCTTCTCCTGACTCCTAATCGCTCCATTTCCACCCTCCCTCCGTACTTAGGCTAATCAGAACATAGGTATAGGGGGAACCAACATCCACCCGTATATACTCTCCTCATTTCCTGACCGCTTTTCTTTTCATTCTTTTTCTTCTTTTCTTTTTTCTTTCTTTTTTCTCACTCTCTTATGCTTAGCCCGAGCTATGTCTTCTTTACGCTTCTTGTGCTCTGAGGACACAGCACTCGCTAAGTATAGGGGGGTCTGTATATATACTTTGTATATATTTTACCCATATCTCGTACTTTCACGTAAGTCTATATGTATTTACGGGGTGGGTACTAACTGAAAAAAAATGAATGAAAAAGAGGCTTCTTATTCCATTTTCTGCATAAAAAATCCCTTGCATAAAATGTCCAAAAAAAAGTGTCTGCATTTCACGCACCTGCACTCCATCCAACATCACATGCATTTGCATCTGTGAAAAGTCATTGGGTTCTGAACCGAGTTATGAACAGAAACCGAGAGTGGTCTGGGCTTGACCTTAATCCACCTAATTTGCAAAGGAACTTCACCGATAAATAGGATTTTAAGAGCTTCAGGTCTTTTTGACTTAATTCCTTAAGTTCCACATGACAATGTGCAGCGTTTGACTCTTAGTGTCTAACCTGATCTCTTCATTCTGGGTACAACTCTGGAATAGGGAATTAATTCGCACTCTCGCACTATGCACTTAGCTCAACCCAGACGGGATGTTGGAAGACTATGTGAGTCTCTTTTCTGGTAGCGTGGAAATCTAAAGACCGGAGTACGGGTTGAAATAAAGCTTCGGAAAAGGGATGGACGGCTGGGCACAATTTTTCTAAGACCCCAAAAAATGTACGACACAAAAGATTCTATATCCGTAGGGGCACAACAAGATCCAAGCAGAACCACCAAAAAATCCAAATACATAGAAGCATTCTACCAAATAAAATCCGACCAAAAAGGTCCAAGCTTCAGAAACCTGCAGATCTTGGTGGAGACTCAGCTACACTGGCTATCTCCACAAGGAGAGGTGACTACACTGGCCACCCTCCAGTTCTTTTCTCTTTCTTCTATCTTCTCCCTCATTCGATTGTGAACACATCGCGACAGGCCTTAGAAGGAAATACTTGACTCCCCGAGGATGAGTTACTGGAGAGGAGAGGAGCATGGTAGTCCGGCATTCTGAATGGGAAGAGCTAAAACCCTTCACACACATGAGTCGGTTATTCAATGTTCATAGGGTATACTTTGGGAAGAGGATTGATCTAAGATGACTTCTGAGTTGAAACTGTGTCAATGATGTGTAGAACTTGAGGGCTGTTGATTTTGAAATTCTAAGTCTCACAGAAGTTCCGCCACACTATTAATCCAAAGGTCGAGTTTAGTTTCACTTTCACCTTCAGTTCATGATCTTGGTATGGAACCCAGTATCATTTCACTTCATGGCATTTCTTTTTGATGCTCAGGGACGAGCATGGTTTAAGTATAGGGGGATGATGAATCTCGGATTCATCACTCTAAGTCTCAGTAATTAGGCTAAAGTCCCTCAAAATCAACTGCATTTCTGCATTTATTTCGCATAATTAGCATTCGAGCATGATTGCATAAGAATTGCATTTTAGCATTAATTTCTGCATAAAATAAGAAGCCAAAAATCCAAGCCAAAAGTGACCTGTGAATAGCCTAACTTCTCCTATTTTTAACTCCTTCATGCTAACACCGCATACCACAAACTCACTTCCACTATGTACACACCACTAACAAGAATAAATAAAAAATACAAAAAAATAACTAACCCTGTTAAGTGGACCAAAAACCCAAACCCTAGTTTCAGGATTTTTCGGACTAAAAGACACATATCTTCCCCATCCAGTGTCCGATTTGATCCTACTCACTTTTGAACTAATACACATTCAATTACCTTCAAAACAAGACTAAGTTCAAGTGAATCGGAGCTCGTATGTGAAAGTTGGGTTTTGGGCCTCTTTTGTACATTGTATTTTTCGCGGCTTTGACCCTATATTTTTTGTATATATTTTCTTAACTTATAAAAATCCAAAAAAATTAGATTAAGGTCTCTTGTATTTATCTTTGAGTTTTCCCTATTTTTCCAGATTTTTATCTTATGACAAAAAAATTAGAAAACCCAAAAATCAAGGTATTCTAGGTACATGGGATACCCTAAAAATTCACTTTTCACATTTGACCGAATTTGGCTTTGATGTCTTCATGAAAGTTGTAGATCTCGTCGAGACGAGCAATTTTTGTGAAGGAACTTTTTCGATCCGAGGTCATTTGTTATTTCTTTTTGATTTTACAAAGGGTTTTATTTTCGATTTTTCTGGAGCTGACACGTGGCAGCCCCAGAGGCCGCCACGTGTCAGATATTTTTCGCCTTTTTAAATCTTAGTTTTTATATAAAAAAAAAATTAAAGCACCCGCACGTGCAGTGCACGTGCCACCGCCGCACGCGCACTGCACGTGCGCCCGCTCCCTCTCCCCTTAACCCCCTTGCCACGTGTCCAGATCGCGGCCGTTTGATCTCGGCCGATCGAACGGCCGCTGGCCTTCGTCTCTCCCCCAACGGAACCCCGAATTTCTCGCCTCGCCATTGACGCCAACCATCGCCCGCAACCGCCGCGCCCGCCAACGTCGCAACCACCGACTCCTCCTTGATCCTCGCACACCCGACGACCTCGTCAGCCGCCAAACCGCCTCCCTCGCCTATAAAACACCCTCGCCTACTCCCAGCAACGACATCCGCCGATCCTCGTCGAGAACCCATTCTCCGGTGGTGACAGCCCGTGAGCAACCCTCTCCCCTCGCCGGCGTGATCCGAGAGGCTCCGCCTCTCGTTGCAGCGACACCAGCGTCCTGCCGTGCTCCGGCGATCGGCCGTAGAGCCCCACCTTCCCAGGTACAATCTCTCTCTCTCTCTCTCTTTCTCTCCCTCTCTCTCGCTCTACCTCTCCGTCTCCGAGCTCTTCGCTCCGCTCGGAGCATTCCCCCACCCCTCCGCTTCGCAAACATCGCACCTCATCTTCTTCGCCCAAAGCTACGCCAACATCCACCTCCACCGAGCCTTCGCCGACAAGCCCCTGCAACCCCAGCTGCTGATCGAATCCGCACCAGCCCGCAACTCCTCCGCCACGCCGCTGCGCCCTCGACGTCCCACGGCCATGTGTCGGCCATCGCCGCTTCATCGACACCTCCGCCGTCTGGAGCCCCTTCGACTACGCCACCTCCGCTGCCGTAAACCCATCTTCTCCGGTCTCCAGCTGCCGATCGACGCTCTCCCTCTCCTTCTTCGCCCAGCAGCTTCGAGCCACGCTGGTCGCCTCCAGCCAACTCGCGTCATCGACCGCCACGACATCAGCTCCAGTCGTCATCGACCTCCCCCTCGCAAACCTTGCTCTGCCGGGCCCTCCGCCGCACTCGCCACTGGCCTCCAGGGCCGAGACCCCGCCACATGCATAGCACGTGGGGCGGGGGACGTCATCTCAGCGTCATCCCCCGGGTCACGTGCCCCGCACGTGACCGCGGGGTAAATTGCAAGAAGCCCCCTAGGGGTTCCATCATTTGCCATTACGCCCCAGATCCAGAGGGCACGTGCTCTGCACGTGCCCCTTGGTAAATTTGCAAAGTACACCCCAGAACAAGCGGTAATTACTCCTAGGTCCCCCTGCATTATTTTTATATTTTATTTCTGTTTGCATCTGTACCCCTGTCTTTGTCATCCATTATAGACCTCCACATTGCATCATTTTATTCATTTAAAAATAGCATTTTGTTCATCTTTTAATTCTCTACATTTTGACATGTTGTGGACATTTTTGTGACTTACGGTTGATTAATAAATAATTGTTTTGTGGAAATTGGAGTATTTTGCCCAGTCTATGCTCGGAAATTCATATTTAATTAACCGTTGCTCTAAAAATCCTCAAAAAATCACATAGTGTAGAGTTTAATTTGATTAACATTGTGCCCAAAAATCTTTGCATTTGCATGCATATTTTGCTCTGTAAAAATCATTTTGCATATTTCACTATTTTATTTTTAATAGGTATTAAATCCCACATTTTTGAGGTCTAGGATTTTTCTAAGATCCATTACCTAGTGATAGATCTTAGACAATTTTAGTTCTCGAAATGAAATAGATTTAATATTTATTAGAATTAAATATTGAAAATTAATTTGTTTGTATTTAAAAATTCATAAAAAATTCATATTGCATCTAAAAATTCCAAAAAAATTGCAATGCACTCATTTCATCGTCATTTACATTGTGGCCAAGTTTCGTATTTTTCGGACACCGTTTGAACGTAGTTTACATTTTAGTCCCTAAAATAGGCCGAATTTGCATTTTGCATCTCATATTGCATTGAAAAATTCCAAAAAAATACCGCCTTGAAAACCGAACTCAAAATTGGATAGACATTAATCTAGGTTGTTCCTTTGCCTCCTTGTGATCGACCTTGGGACTTGCCCAAGTAAAATAAACATAAAAACCACTTGATTGAATTTGATTAAAAATTGTGGTTATTTCTTGACTGTTTCGATCGCCGCCTACAACGAACGACTTTCATAAATTTCACGCACGAACGTTAAAAACACATTCTTAACGCGGCTTTTGCGGACTCGTCAGCTATGTCATCATAGATCAAAGAGAAAAGAGAAGATATAACTCGTACCGAGTATAGGAAAATCTAAAGAATAAATGAATGAATCAATGAGAAGTTGACCATCCCCCCTATACTTAGGATCAAATAATCCTAAGTATAGCATACTGTACATAAAGCAGGGAGGGTCAAGGGTGGGATTGAACAGATCGTACTCAGATTGTCTCCCCCTATACTTAGGGTAAGATATCCCTAAGTATAGACAAGAAGAGGAGACAATGGAGAGGATCGAAAAGAATGGGAATACTCGGGGTGCACACCCCCTATACTTAGGACAAAGTGCATCCTAAGTATGGAAAACTGTCTACAAGGGCGACACCTTTTTGATAGATGAAGAAGATAGAAAAGGAAAAGAAGAAAAGAAGAAAAGGGAAGATGAGATGAAAATGGAGACGAGATCCGAGGATGTACACATCACTCCCCCTATACTTAGGGTAAAAGAAGCCCTTAGTATAAGCAACAACAGGAGTGATGACACGGAACGAAGAATGAACACTCGACTCGTCCACCCCCCTATACTTAGGACAAAATACGACCTAAGCAAGGCAGACACGAGAATGGGTGGACGAGCAAAACGGGAGATAGAAAGAGAGTCACAGGAGAGAATCTACAACATAAATGGGTGATCATCAGAAGGTGGAAAGCAAACCTTCTTGCGGGACCACTAAGGGATAGATCTGATATGGTGTATGTCGACATCGGGGTCCAAAGTGGACGGAATCCGATCAGGGTCGACACGGTGAAGGCCCTTAGTGGAATCAAAACGGAAAGGGACGAACTGATCAATGGAAGCAGTATGGCTGTGTTCTCCCTTGGTGGTCCTATGGTGTAAATGCACAGACAGGTGAGTGGAAGAAGTACGACTAGGTCCGGCCTTGGAAGTCTCGCAGATATCGAAATGGAATGGGATAAACTCATCATCCTCGGAAGAAGTGTAATCGGAGTCGTCCTGCTAGGGATCGTCCAAGTCAAAGTCAAAAGGCACAAAATCATCAGTGGAAGTATACGAACTCTGTTCATCCTCAAGACTCTCACCTGAATCCTTGTCTTCAACAAGAGGTCTGAATCTATCAAAATAAATGGCAGCATCATAACCAACCTCAATCATCTTTACTTGTGAAGGACCAGGCACAGACATATCAGTGGAAGTAGTCAAACCAGGTCCGTCCCGTCTAGTCTTACCTAGGTCATTTGTCTCCTTATGAGGTCTCTCACAATAATGGGCAACATCATAAACGTCTTCGATCATTTTTACCTGTGAGTGGCCAGGAACGAACTTATCAGTGGAAGTAGTTAAATCAGGTTCGTCCTGTCTAGTCTTGGTATCTGCCCTCCGCACAAATGGTTCAATCACATAAATACTCTAGATCTCATCAACACATCGCCACACACCAGGAGGAGGAACTGCGAGGTCTATGCTTTCCGACTTCCTCCCCTTTCGAGGAATCCGTCGGGTCTCATCAACGGTCGCTAAGTAAGCATCTCTAGTATCATCAGATTGGTCACAGGCCTCGGAGTCAGCTATGATCGGTGAAGGAGCATCAAGTGCAGGTCTCTGATCAACTGTGGGTGCGGTGATCGCCACTTCGCTCTCGTCAACAGGACGGAAGCGAATCTCTCCTGATCCATAGTCAATAACGACCCTCGCAGAGGCGAGGAATGGTCGTCCCAGGATGATTGGAGACAGCTCCCCTGTGGAGCTCTCTATGGGCAACACGACAAAATCAACATGGTGGTTCGTGCCCTGAATAGAAATGACAGCGTTTTCAAGGATACCCTTCGGCCTCTTGATAGATCCATCAGCAAACTGAACGATCATCCTGGTTTTCTTGAGAGGCCCTAAGTGAAGAGACTGTACCAACAAGAAGGGTAATATGCTAATAGATGCACCGCCGTCCAGGAGAGTGTGATCACAAGGATAGTCAGAGATTGTGCAAGTGATGAAAGGTGTAGCTGTGCTCTTCCTCTTGGGAATGGTACGGTGTGTGATGGCGAGGGCAGTGGCCATGGTCAGAATGTGACGCTCAGATCTGCTCCTCCGCTTTCTCTTCTTGGGAAGAGGAGCAGATATATGGGTCATGGCCTGCTGAAGTGGGGCACGAATAATCTCATGAATAGTAGCCACCACTTCAGGTTCAGCTAACATTTTTTTGAATTTTTGGACTTCCTCCATACAAGGGAGGAAGTCAGAATCAGCATATACACGAGGCATGCCAAGAGCAGTCTGTACAGCGGCATCCTCGAGGTCAAAGGTGGGACTAGGTGTGAAAGGATGTGTGGTCAAGGGTTCTGGCAAGTGGACTCTCTCCTCAAAATCTTGATCAACCAAGTGTCTCCCGAAATCTTTTTGGATTTTTAAAATTTTCTCATTTTTTGTATTTTGGGCGATTGCAAGCTCCCATGATTTCCTACAAGTGAAGCCGTATCCCCGACGAAAGGAGCATTAATCTGATTCTTCCTCAAGAAAGCAATATCATCATTCATCAAATCAATGCACTTTGTCATCCGATTCAAAATATCACTCATAAAGATCGAGGGAGGTGACTCCATCAGGTCAGACTCGGGTGGATGTGAAGGTGGGAGTGGATAATATACAGGCGGGGATGGAGGTGGGTAGAAGTCCGAGTCGTGATACTGTGGCTGAGGCGGGTATGTACAAAAATCAGAAAAGGTAGGAGGAGGATCCTACTAGTAAAAGGGAGATGGACCGATTGGAGTGAACGAGGGATCCGCAAAGTCCAGATAAAAAGTACTCCAGGGGTCCATCTCGAAATCAAAAGGAAAATGATTCGGGGGAGCACAAAGGTCAAGTCAAGAGAGTGAAGAAGAAGGCGCAAGTGCGCAGAGATGATCTAGGGCACACACAACAATCACAGACAAAAATCAAAATAAGACAAACCCTCAATTCACCTACTCAACTCGGTAGAGACCGCAAAGAGCGGTCTTTTTATCTTGTCTGTTTTAGAGTTAGGTGAGAAGTCAAAATGTTGCACAAACACTTTAGGGGGCTGAATGGGATTTGGGCACTATCCTTAGTGTGTGCGCGAGCAAGTAAAAACAAAGACAATGAGGGGGTTACTCGCCCCAAGACAAGATTTTTTTCTTTTTGATCGGTTTTAGGGTCAAGTAATATTAGCAGTCCCAATTTTATTGATTATCACTTTTTTTGGATTTTTAATGAAAAATGCACGCGCCGAACGAGGAGTCAATTCCTTTAAGCACCTAGGTTGGCAAAATTAGAGGGAGAGTCGGAAAAGCAATGCAAGCGTCAAATCAATGATGCATGCTAAAGAGAAATGCTCACCTTGCCTCCAGCACTCTACATGCAAAGATGCTCAGCAGAATTGAAACCTATCTATATGCAAATGCAAAGCTGATGAAATCGCCCTAAGTTTCAGAAATGGCTATTAGCGGGAAGAATCACAAGTTGACCGCCAATCCTCAACCCTAGAGTCTGGTCTAGGCTCACCCCTCCTCTGCTCAACACACTTGAGTTTCAGAGAAAGCACTTTACGGGGAGAGCTCACGGCGCGACGGATTGAAGGTGATGATCAACAGTTTAAAATATGACTAAGTCCAGAACGCGGCTACAGGTGCATGCAAAATACTAAGTGTTTGGCCTTAGTCTATCGCAAGCAATCCTAAAACTACGGGCTCAATCACACAAAAGAAATAAAATCGAAAAACAAAACAAAAAAAAAGAATGCGAAGAAAGCCGACAAAAACCGCGATGAGCCCCCAAGTGAACAATCACTTGGAAATTAGGCTCGAGAGTCTAAATGTCCAGGGGTACATGTATTATTACAAAAATATGTCTCTCTCTCTCTCACAAATTACACAAATAAATGCAATAAAAGAAAAAGCAAATAAAGTCGAGCTCGGTCTTCAAAACTTCTCTTCTCGTCTCCTTGGTGCTAGGTGGGCTAGAGCCGACTTCACATGGGTGCGTCGGCGCCTCGAGTGACGCACCTCCCTCGGTCCGCGGTACCTCGCAAAAAGTCAACAAAGAAGAGGGATTAGACAGCTCAAAAGATATGTCAAATAAAGAATACAAATAAAAATGAAAGCCGCGAAATGCAGACAAATGATCACAACACAACAAAAATGAGATCTACGTGCTGTTACTCCCCGGCAACGGCGCCATTTGATTTAGCCAAAATTCACGGGGTCTAAAAGTACGTCTCACACAAGGCGGAGACAACCGAAGTCGCTGCGGTGACCCGCAATGAATCTGGACTAAAGTCAACAATTAACCCACACTATAGATCAAGGAAATAGAAATAAATGTGGAGTTAAAATTTATTTTTAACTCTGCACAAAAGATCGTATAGGACAAGTATGTACAGAGTTCGAACACAGGGAGCAAACAGGGTAATTCAAATAAATGTGCACAAGTGAATGTGAGTGAGTCTACACTAAGCAAGCAAGCAAAGATTTTTGTGGGTTTTTAATTTTTTTTTAATTTTTTAATTTAATTTTTTATTTTATATTTTGATTTTCAATTTTATGATTTTTATATTTTATATTTTATATTTTTTTCTTTTCTTTTTCAATATTGGAAAATAAAGACAATGTAATAAAAGAGAAGATAGAATATTAATAAAAATTTGCAAAAATAGCCAAAAATTCAGAAATAAAATGTTTTTGGTGTTTTTTTGATATTTTACTATTTTTATGATTTTTGGGTATTTTTCAAGGTGTTTTTGGTATTTTTTTAAAAACTGAAATAAATCAAAACAGTGCAAAGGCTACTAGCTGGGGGTAAAATGGGAATTAAAAATATCAGTTAGCCATAAAATTTTCCACACTATTTTTCAAATAAAGATAATAAAATATAGAAGAAACAGGAATTGAGTTTATAATTTTTGGAGTTTTCTAGGATTTTGTATATTTTCTTAAAATTTTTGAGTGTTTTTAAATTTTTAATGTTTTTCTTTTGAGATTTTTAGTGATTTTTGGATTGACACTAAAATATGGTAAATTAGATAGTAGGGATATTTTTTGGAATTTTTCGAGGTCTTTTGATATTTTTTTGGTATTTTCTAAGCTAGACAATAGGCAAAAAGCATGTTTTTGATTTTTAATAAATATTAAAAAGCAATAAAATTAAAAACTAAAAATATGGAGAAAAGTACAAGTTAGCAGGAGCTTAAGTTTAAATTTTGAGAATTTTTGGAATTAAAAAGATGCCCTAATTAATTAGATCAAGCAAATAAAAGCTAAAGGCCTGGCAGGGGCGTTTCTGCAAATATCAAAAACTATGGGGGCACGCCTGCAATTTTTCACAAAAGTTTGAACTTAAACAAATAGTGTCTGGGCCAAACAACAAAACCAAAAGCCGCAAGGGCTTGATTGCAAAAGTTCCCAAGTGCACATGAGTAACACGCACGCCTGGAAGGGCTATAAATGTAATATACGCGAAATTGAGGGGTCCAGACGTAAATGTCACAGAAAATTATAACTGTTTCAAAAAAAATTTGCGGGCTGAATATAAATATCAAATCATCCGAGGGCCCCGCCACAAAATAGCTAAGCCCACGTGCGCAAGCACGTGAGCTGAGCTGGCGAGGGGCTAAAGGCAATTAACAGGAGTTTAAGGGCAAGTTCGCAAATAATACAAAACTATATTAAAGGCCAACGAAAGTTTAAAATTGTTCTGGAAATCACACAAAAAGCGTGGGGCGTGGGTGCAAAATCGCCCACTAATCCATGTGGCACGCGTGGATGCTCTTTGATGAGAGAAGATCGGACGACGGGGCTTCCCTCAGACGCGGACGACCCTGATCAAAGGGGAGGGGGGAGATGAACGACAGCTGTAGCTTGCCCCCTCCCCCTCGTTCTGTTCTGCACAGGCGCGCGCGGGCGGCGGCGGCGCGCGGGCGACGGCGGCGCGCGGGCGGCGGCGGCGTTCTTCTCCGGCGAGCTTGGGGTCCCCTTCAGGCGGTTAGGCGTCGAAGTTCGGGGTCCTGCGAGATGAAATGGCTCGAAAGCATGTCTCGGCCGGCTTGTTAAGTGCGTGGGTGTGGTGACGGAAGGTGGTGGAGATGGTCGGAGCTCAAGAGCTCCGGCAACGCGGTTGGTTGCGGACAGGGGGTGGATATTGATCGAAATTAAAGCTGTGGCTACTGTAAATAAAATTATGCAAAGGAAAATGCAAGAGAAAGAAACCTCAGGGAAGGAGATGCCCGAGATGGACCTCGACGGCGACACGACCACTGGAGGTAGTGGAATGCATTTCCGACCTTAGCCCCACCTCGACGAAGATGCTGAATCTCCCCTCTGTCACCGGGGACACTCGGCGGATGCTCGGAGGTTTTGGATTCGGCCAAAAAAATGGTTCCCAGTCAAATGGAAGTTTGAAGCTCGGTTTTGAAGGGTGGTTGAGTGGGCTCCTACAACGAGGTGTATCGAGCGGCGTGATGATCCGAAGTCCAAGATAAGCATTGGGCGTGATTCATAGATCTTCGAGCATCAATATTGCAGAAGACTTCAACCTCAGATAGTGAAAGATACAGCCTCGAAAAAATCGTGAAAGTGGACAAAAAGTTGCTTCTGACACAGCCCAGGCAGGGGTCAGAGAGTTGACCCGAGGTCAACTCTCCAGCCCACCTGGTTGGTCCACGTGGACCAACCAGGAAAAAGCCTAAAAAAACTCTTCGTAAAATCGATTTAAAATAGCAAACGATTTTATTAATTTTTAACTATAAAATAAAAAATGTTTATTTTTTTATGAAGTATTTTATAATGATTTTTATTTATTTTTATGAAGTGTATTTTTACAAGTTTACAATTATACCCTTTATAGGTATATTACCTATATATTTGATTATTTTATTTTTATTTGGTATTTTTGATTTTATTTATTTTTGTCTATTATTTTATAAAATTATAAAATACTTTTATACATATATATATATATATATATATGTTTTTATTTCATTTTTCTGATATGGTTTGTATTTTGATAAAATAAAAATATAGAATGTATAGGTATATTGATAGGTGAAATACCTATGCATATGATATCTACAAGTATTTTTATTTGAGTTTTATTTATGTTTTTATTCTGATTTTAATATAGGCAACTATTATAAGTAATATCTACAACAATATAAAAATATAAAATTAAAAAAACAATAAATAAATAATAAATTGAATATTTAATCAGTACAAATATACAATGGGGTCCAAAACTCAACTTTCAAATCGTAGCTCCGCCAAATGCGAAACTACCGCCATTAAATAGCTTATTTTATTCTATATACAATTAAATGTGAGTTTGATGCATTTGGAGTTGTCAGTTGTGAGATACGGGTCTGGGAAGTTAGGATTCTGGATTTTTATTCAGACCATAACTTTTTATCTGTACATTATTTTTCAGTGAAATCAATTTTGTCTTTTTCTTTATAAAATTATCTACATCTTTCATGTACAAAGTTTCTTTATTTGATGTATAAAAAGTGGAACCACAAATAGGTCCCAAAATGAATAAAGAATGAGTAGAATAATATAGGTATTTGACTGTGGTTCTGGCCTTATCTCCCCCTACTTTATTCCTTGTCGACCTATTCATCAAGATGCCTAGGTCTCGGGGTTTTGGGTCATAAAATATTTACAATATTTTATTCTTTTGTTTTCTTTTATTTATTCTATAATTTTGGCTTTAATTACAGTATTTTATACATTATTAGGATGCACATGCATGAATGCTAAGATGCTCAATTTAATGTTATTTACAAGCATTTGCCAGGGTTTTTGGTGCCAAAATGATAGAATAAAGATGATGAAATGTGGATTCATTACATGTCTTAAGGGAAGGAAGCCTTTCTTGGAATTATCCATACTAAATCTTTCTAATATTTTCTTGATGTATCCTTGTTGTGATAGTCCAATATCCTCTTTTATTTGTTTCCGAATAGTTTCAGACCCAAGATGTAAGAGGAATCTCCGAGATCTTTCATCTCAAAGGTATTAGACAATTGAATCTTAACAATAGTCATCATCCATGTATCATTCCCAATGGTAAGGATGCCATCTACATAAAGCACAATGAACACAATGGCACTCCCACTAAGCTTTTAGTACACACATGGCTCATCCGGATTCTACACAAAATCACAACTCTGTATGGTTTCATTGAATCGATATGTTTTAACTATGAGAAGCTTGTTTGAGTCCATAGATGGATTTCTTTAGCTTGCCAAATTTTCCCTCCTCAACCATGAAGCCTTGGGGCTAATCCATATAGATATCCTCATCGACGTATCCATTAAGAAAAGCAGTCTTGATGAATCTCCATTTCATCCTTTTATTCTTTCATTTTGGCAGTAAATCCCTAGCTAAATGCATGTAAATAGACTTAATTTGCACAAAGTAACACTCAATAATTGATTGAAAAATATTGTATATATATATATAATTAAAAAATAAAATAATAAAGGAAAGAAAAGAAAAGGAAACGAAGTATCGAAGACACTGAATGACCCTAAACCTCGAGACCAAGGCAATATTAGCGTGGTCGATAAGGAATAAAATAGGAGGAGATAAGACACTCAATTATACAGAAAATGCTCATAAAGATCCTAAATTTATTCATCAATAAATAGCCTTTTGGGCCCTATTTTATTTTATAATTTTATATATCAAATAATAAAACCTTCAACATTAAAGTTGTACATAAAAATACAAAGAAAAATACAAAATTTATTTCACACAAAAATAATACACAATGCACTAGGGGTACACTAAAGAAAAAGATGCAAAGAAAACTTCCCAGACCTGTATCTCCTCCATACAGACTCAAAGTTGATCAAACTCACTTTTATTGTTCATAAAATTTAATTATCTGTTTAATGAAGGTGGTTTCATTAAAAATGAATTTAAGATGCAAAAGTTGTCTTTTGGGCCCTTGTTGTACTATATACTTGTATATTATATTCAACATATTTATAATTTATATTTTTGACATCCTTATATTTTTATATACTTATAAGTATTATTCAAAACATAAATAAATAATAAACATAAAATAAAACCATGAAAATACATTAAAATAAACAAGGAATTAAAATACATAGATAAATTATACTTATAATAAACATGTACATATTTATTGAAGTAAATAAATAAATTCACAAAATAATAATAAAATATATAAATATGTATTTAAATATATTATAAAAATTTAAAATATGTAAAGACAATAATAAAATATAAAATAAAATAATGTAAATACATGCATATATACACCTATGTTTATACATGTAAATATTAACTCCTAATAAATAAGTTGATAAAATAAATAAAAATCACATAAAAATAGTACATAAAATAATAAACATCTTTCACGTTTTAAGAAAAATTTAATAAAATCATTAACTATTTTTAATTGTTTTAATAGGGGAATTATTCCTTTTTTGTCCTGACTCGAGCTGACGTGGACTAATGGGCGCCTGTCCTTGGTTGACCCACCAATCAACTGTCTGTCCCCTACCTATGATCTGTTAGAGCATGCAAGTGGCTCTTCTTCCCCAATTTTTTTACCCATGATAAACTGCCTAATATGCTCCGACTTCATGAAAAAACTTGTCGACCAATCCCTCTTCCATGCCTAGCCCTTGCCTTGCTCAACCATGCATTAATTCACATGAAAAACTTAATTTTTGAATCCCTTCTTGCATGTGTATAAATAACTACCTCTTCCACCATTTTTGGATGTTACCCTTTTAGATTTTCATCTAACCCCTTGGCTTCGCCTGAGGAGCTTGCCCTTGGTGACTGCAGGCAATGCTCCACATGCCATGAGAAGGAAGTTGATCGGAGGGGTTCCATCATCATCAAAGCGCCGCTCTTGGCTGTTCTGCTCCCTTCATTGCAGGTATGAGCTGCTTCTTTTCTTATCATTTGTAGGTAGATTTTAGTTCTAGTTCCATTTGCAGCCTTTATTCTCCCATTTAATGTTGATTACTAGTTTATATCAGTAGGTTAAGTTCATCTCGGAGCTCTAGAGACCTGGACATTGTCTCCACTTGTACACGGCCTATTTCAACCCATTACCACCTCCACCTCTACCTTTCTCAACACCTTCACCATACTTTGATCCACCAAGTTCATCTCGATCTACCCCCAGATCGAGTCCACCGCTCTCTATTTTCCGCCCTTCACCGGAGAGCACCTGCTCCACCTCATCTCGACTCTATTCCACTAAATAAAAGGCCTGAAACCTTTACCATTGTGTCCCTAACGGTTTTATATAGGTCCTTGCCCAAGAGCACCTCATCTGGAGGAGATTTGATGCAATACTTCATCTCCTAGTAGGTCATGACAAACCAAGCTCCAGGTCTCTCCTCAACGATATCCAAACCTTTCTGAGAGCACTACCAACTGTGTAACACTTGCAGGAAGCCACTGAGTATCTCGGTGGCAAAGAAGATGGTCGGAGGCTCAATATTTTGATGATCGGAGGAGAAGCTCCCCGATGTTCTTCCGAGTTCATCCAACCACCTCCCAACCATCTGATCAGAAGGTCACCCCAATTTTCTTGCTAACCTATGGATCGAGCCGGGCAACCACCATCAGATCTCCAGCGAGATCTAATCTTGAGCATTCATCCACGAAGGGGTATCCATAGCGACACACACCCAAGTGAGTTCATCGACGTCGTTGGATCGCGTGAGGTAAGGGATATTTTGCATTCACACCCCTATGCATTTTTAATTTAAATTTAGTTTATAATCTTTCCTTTATCATTAATTTATTTTTGTAATATTTTGCATGGACCCCTTATATTACATTTAAATTATGTTTAGGTTACCCTACGTGCCCCCCATGTGAGGAGCCTAAGCTTTTTGCACAAAATTTAGTGTCAGTTTTTGTTATTTATATTTCATCCTAAAAATATTAAATATCGTGGTAATATTTTGAGGAAATTTACGTACAGGACCATGGACTTCGTTTTAATTGCAAAAATACCCCTTCCATGCTTCTATTTTTATTTATGTTTCTCTATTTTTATTAAATAGCTCTAGTGCCTTAAAAATCTTGAGAAAATTATGGTAGATGCATGATCTGTTGTTTGAACATGCATGATCTTTATTTGGCATTTTTTTGTGTTTTCTCATTTATTGAAAATTAAATAGGAGCTATTAATTCCCTATTTGCTTATAAAACCACCAAAAAATTTACAAAACTATGTTTAAAATTCTAAAAATTAGAATATATATTAGTATATACTCTACCTCTAACCCAAAAACCTCTAAAAATATAAAAAGGAAATCTTAAAAATCACAACACTTTAAATAACATATAAAAATTAGAAAAAAATATTTTAAAAATCCAAAAAATAGTTTTCTATTTCTTATTTTTTATTTATATTATATAGTATAGACTAAAAATAGTTTTGGGAAAATTTAAACTTATTAGCTATTTCTAATACTAAAAAAATCGGTCTATATATTATATTAATTGATTTGATGTATTAAACACTTTGAAAATATATAAAATAGCAAAAAATATATAAAAAATAACAAAAATAGAGAAAAATATTAAAAATACAAAAATATTTTATTTTCCAAAATTTGACTTTGTATATCTATAATTATAAAACCTTATATATCCTATATATACCATATATTACTTACGTACTATATTATTATTGTTATTTTATAAATTTATATTATATATTTAAAACCTTTTAAATAAAAAGGATTGTTCATATATATATCCACATTTATATATTATATTCTTTATATTATCTATAATATATATTATTATTACTACATATATATATTATATTTTAAAACAAAAGGAAACTAAAAATTTGCAAAATTTAAAATAACATAAAAACTAAAAAATTAATAATTTAATAACATAAATAACATAAAAAGAATAAAAAATCCATTAAAATTAAATATAATTAAAAATCCATTAAAATAAAAATAGGAAAACTATAAGTACTTATTATTGATTTTTATTAATTAATAATAATTATACCTATCCACAATTTGCTTCCAGTGGTTCAACCTCAACTACTTTGTCACTGTACACATTTTTGTTGGTATAAAAATTTCACCCCGCATTTATTCATTGTTTTATCTATATCATGGGTTGATTGTTGATGTTTTGATTGATTGGCTTCCGAGTTCCGTGAGAGTAGCTACTACAACGATTACCAGATCCTACTTGTTGGACATTGCATGTGCTCCAAGATTGGGCATTAGAAATCCCCGATCGATCTCTTCTATCAAATGGCACCATTGTCAGGGAGCAATGCTTAGGATGGGATTTTATACATATTAGTTATCTTCAATTTTGTTTGTATTCCTTTTTCAAATAATTATTTATTTATGCTAATCATTTCTCTTTGTGACTTTTATGTAAGGGCCTACTACGTGAGGATGATCTTCTAGGAGGCCAAGGCAGCTGAGTAGAGCGGAGACCGTCCCCTTCTTTGCAGGCCGGTAGGAGAGAGAGTAGGAGAGAAGATCAAGGAGTCTGAGTAGTACATATTAGCAATAGGTTAGTATAGTTTTTTTATGTGAGAGAGACACTTTTATTTTCATAAAAATAAATAAATTGTATTAATATAAGGACTTGGACATTTGGACACTATACGAGCCTATTTTACCATGTTTGTTCACTTGGGGATCCGCTTGGTTTTTACGCGTTTACTCACCTTTTACTCTTTTGTCCTCCCTATTTTCACCTTTATTTTATTTTGTTTCCCATGTTTTGAGTTTTTCACTTTCTTTTCTTTTGTTTTGTGTGCTTTAAGACCCTAGCTCTAGGATTTTATTTGGTTGAGCCAGGTAGGCTTAGGTCCACACACCCAAAAGAATTCTGTACCCATAGATAGTTCGACATAGACAAATTAATAAATCTATGCTTTCCAAATAGAAGTTCCTACTAGGATGGTTCTTGCTTGTATACATATAGGGTATATTTTATTTTATGTCCTGATCATCTTGCATGTAGACTATTGGAGTCAGGCACGTATCTCTATCTCTAGCATTTGCATTATTCAAATTTTCGTGCATCGGCTTTTCTGTACCTTCCCATGTTTCTTGAACTTAGTTAAATAAAAGGAATCAGAAAATTCGTTAGGCGTTTTTTTTTCAAAAAAGACCAAAATGTGATAACCAATAAAATTGAGACTGACTAATTACACTCGACCCTAAAACTAAACATAAAGGACAAATATCATTATTTTGGAGAGAGTAACCCCCTCATTGTCACATGTACATTCCATACCAAGTGAGGCATGTACACATAAGGATTCGAGCCCCCGTCCTTGCACTTGCATCCTAAGCACTTGGATCGGCTCTTGAACCATGTTATTCTACAAGCACTTGTCTCCAATATTATATGAAGTGGTCTGATGTTCTGGTAGGTGTGCTACACCAACTCGAACATAGATACTCTAGGCAATTGCGCCTGTGAGATTGTAAATATTTGCATTGTCACCTAACTCTAAAACATAAAATTTAAAAAGATCGAACATTCACGATCTTCACGGTATTGAGTTGGTCGATTGAGGGGGATTTTATTTGTGTTTGTATTGTGTGTGTTTGACCACTTTGTGCATTTTCACCTTTTCCATTCATATTTTGATGTGACTATCATGCTCTCCACAATCCTTGCTTCTTAAAAATCGAGATGGCTGACTGGAGTAGCTTTTACCTAGATTTTGCAGATTCTTCTCACTCTGCTCTAGTTGATGCACCCCCATTTTGTCAAGAGGAGTATTATCAAGATTTTTCTTTTTGTACATATCCACAACACCCACAGTTTCGATCATCGGATTTTGACTATTATCCACCACCATAGTTTTGTTACCCACCATCACTCCCAGCTGGTACTAAGCTATTGGATTGTCCACCCTCGGAAACCACTCTCGAGTGCATGACCCTGTTAGTGAAGCAAATGCAGAAGAGGATATAGAACCTCACTGATCCAAATTAGAGCCACATAGTTACTTCACCTTATGATATCATGGATTCACGAGAGGCCACCCATGGGAGAACACAGTCACCAAAAATAAAAAAAATGAGCAAGATATAAAAATCCAAAAAAATAATAATGGGAGACACCTATCCAGTACTGATTGTGATGAGAGGGCACTTGTGCCCACATAGTGTGCCCACACATACAACACCACAGTTCCCACCCACCCACCCACCCACTCTTCAAGGATGACATTGTGCATGCTGATTCTAGTCATCCTTGTGTACATGTTGATTCTGACTTCCTCCCTAGTGATGAAGAAATAAAAAAATCTAAAAAATATTGACCAACACTAAAGTGGTGGTGGCTATTCATGATATTTAATGACCCACTTTAAAAGGCCATGAACCTTATTCCTGCATCTACACCCAAGAAAAGGAAGAGACGCCGCAGGATTGAACGCCACATTCTTACCATGGCCACTGCCCATGCTATCACCCATCGTCTACCCAACAAGAAAAGGGGCACTAGTATACCATTTGTTAGGTGTGCCATTTCTTGCCATCACTTTGATCATACTCTCCTTAACAATGGTGCACTAATTAATGTTATACCCTTCTCACTTGTCGAGACACTACATCTGAGGCCTCTTAAGGAAACCAATATGATTTTTCAATTTTTTGACCGATTAATAAAGAGTCCAAAGTGTATTCTTGAAAATGTTGTCATTCAGATCCATGGCATGATCTACACTGTTGATTTTTTGTATTGCCCATGGAGACCACCTCTATGGAGCACACTCCAATCATCCTAGGTCGGCCTTTTCTCGCTACAGTGAAGGTTGTTATTGATTATGGATCTGGAGATATACGCTTCCGTTCCCAAAATGACAACATTCTGATTGAAATGATCACTACACCCATAACCAGTCAGAAACCCACATCTGATGAGAGCGTACTTGTGCCATCCGACTCAGAGGACTATGACCTTCTAGCTGAGATCAGAGATGCTTGCTATACGATGGACAATACTGAGACCCGAGAATTCCTCTTCCAAGGGGAATACTAGGAAAACATAGACCTATGTGCCCCCTCTTCTTGTGTGGAATGATGTGTTGATGAGTTCCGCAACATTTACACCATAGATACCTTACTGCGGAGGGCAACGTTAGGAGAGACTTCCCATGCCAAACCTGACCTTACTTCTTCTACTGATGAGTTCATGCCTTTCTATTTTGAGACCACTAAGGATCTCCACCATGTCGATCCTTATCGGGCTTTGTCAGTTATTGACCTTGATATTGACCTGCATCTTGTCTGATCCATTCCTTAATGGTTATGTAAGAAGGTATGATTTCTACCTTCTTGATCATTGTACACTCATCACCTTGTATATTTTGGCTATTGTTTCTTTCATTCCATCTACTATTCTCTCATCCACCTCGACCCATGTGTTTGTCTTGGTTAGCATGTGATTTATTCTACGTATAGGGGAGGTGGATGAGTCGAGTGTTCTTTCTTCGTTTCATTTCATCATTCCTATCGTGGTCTATACTTCAGGATCTCTTACCCTAAGTATAAAGGGAGTGATGGTGTCCATTCTTGCATCTTTATTTTATTTAGTTTTCATTTCTTTCGATCCCCTCGCTTGTCTCCCCACTTGTTGTTTTATGTTCTATACTTAGGGATATCTTACCCTAAGTATGAGGGGGGGGGGACATATCGAGCCGTTGATTTGTTCATCCTCACCCCTCAATCATCCACGTTTGTATACAAATCTGTTGTACTTAAGATCACTTGATCCTAAGTATAGGGGGATGATTGACTTATTATTCTTTAGTTTAGTCATTATAGTATAGACTTTCCTTTACTCATCACAAGTTATGTCTTCCTTTTTCTATTTGATCACTATGAGGATATAACTCAAGCTAAGTATATGGGGGTCATATATATGTTGTATATATTTTAGCCATAACTCGTACTTCTATATTTTGAATAATAAGGCTAATATACGATGCTGGGTAAGGGTATACGATTAATCAACTCTAAACAATAAACATGATAAATAAAATCAATTTAAAAATGTTTTGCCAATTATATGAAAATGGTTGTAAAATGACTTGAAACATCTTTTGAAAAACATTTGGAAAACTTTTTGTGAAATATTTTCAAATCTTTGTAAAAATCTTTGCAATTTTTTATCGACATTTTTATTTATTTGAATAAAATTATTTGAAAATTCAGTTTGTAAATGATTAGAAAAATGATTGCAGAAATATTTTTGAAGAATCTATACCGTTTGAAGAATCTTTGCAAAATGATTTTCATTTTTTGTAAAAGTTTGTAAAGTGTTTATCAAACTACTTACAAAAATATGTTTTCAAAATGTTTGAAAAGATTTTGAAATTATTTTGAGAACCTTGTACATAACTATGATAAATAAAATTATTTATATAATTATATACAACCCTTGTATAAAATATGAGAATAACAACTAACACTTAACTTGTGTATAAACTCCCAATGTAAATTCTATAATCAATTCTTATACATATGCATGCACACCCATGAAAATATTTGTACATACTTATTTCTTTAACCTTTATTAAAAACCCTACAAAATTCAAAATTTTTAGAACCCATTATATTTTGCAAAATGTTTTAAAAAATTGCATAAAAATGTGCAAAACTTTTTTGAAAAATCCATAAAAAGTTCAAATTCAGAAAATAGTTTCACAAAAAGATTTTCTTGCATTGCATAACATCTGCATTTTTCGGAATGATAACAACAATTGAACAAGTCTAAATAAAGCATGAAGATTGGAGCTTGGTCTAGAACTTAATCCACTTAATTAGAGGAACCCATTAAGGACTGGAATTGAGATGCTTCATATCACTATGACTTAATTCTTTAGATTCCATGAGACTTTGTTTATGAGTCAATTCAATATGTCTAACTAGAACACTTCATGTCATCTATACGACTCTTGAGACAATGGCTTGACTAGAGACCTCACACTTAACACTTACCTCAACCCAGATCGATTGTTGAAAGATCTTGGAGTCAAAGTCATGATGATATTAGGCCCTTCATCAAGGGTGCTTTAGGAACCATTCTTGGGGATTGCCGAAACCGGTACTTCAACCGACTTCCTCTGGTAGCATGGACATCTAACGACTGGAGACAATATCGAAATAAAGCTTCAGATGAGGAATGGTCTACCAGCACAACTTTTCCAAGACCACAAAAATGGTCTAAACAAAAGATTCTATATCCGTCAGGGATAAACAAGAATGCAGATCAATGCCAGCAAAGAAAATATTCAAAAAAAAGCCTATACCATAACGTCTAAAAATATTGAGCTTCTAGAAAAGGCATGCTTTTTGGTAAAGCCTCAGTTACATTGGCTGTGCTTCACAAGGAAATGCGACCACATTGATCCATTTCCCTTCTTTTCCCATTCATCTAGCTTCTCCCCCCTTCGGTTGTGAACTAGCATGTGCTTGAACTTAGAAGGAAAAATCCATCTCCCCGAAGACGAGTTTCTAGAGGAGGAGACCACTTGATAGTTCAACTATTTGTCTAGGAAGAGCTAGCCCAATTCCCACACATGGTACTCGTCATTTCAAGGTTGCGAGAGTATGCGACTAAAAGGATGGTTCTGACCAGGTTGTGAATTGAACTGGATAGAGGAGCATGGAACCTAAGGACCGTTGAGTCATAATTCCTAATCTAAACATGGTTCTGAACAAACCTAAATTCCTAAAGGTCAACTAAACTCAAAACTTTGATTTTATCAAGATGAGTTTAAGTGTCAAAATTATTCCAAGTTCTTTCCTTTCCTTTTCTTTATTTTATTTTTCTGCTCTCATTGTCATAAGTGTTTGTGAGGGACTAGCAAAGGTAAGTATAGGGGGGGTGATGAATCTCCATTTCATAACCTTTATTCATTCATTTTGACCTTAAATGCCTAGCTAAATGCATGTAAATAGCATTCATTTGCACAAAATAACACTCAATAATTGATTGATACTGTATAATATATGTATTTAATTCCAAAAAGAAAGAATAAAGGAAGGAAAAATACAAAGAAATGAAGTGTCAAAGACACTAAATGGCCCCAATCCCCGAGACCAAGGCAATATTGACTTGGTCAACAAGAAATAAAGTAGGGGAAGATAGAACACTAAATTGTACGGAAAATACTAATAAAGATCCTAAATTTATTCATCAATAAATAATCTTTTGAGCCCTATTTTATTTTCTAATTTTTATACCTCAAATAATAAACCCTCAACATGAAAGTTGTACATAAAAATACAAAGAAAAATACAATTTTATGTCACACAAAAATAATACACAATGCACCTGGGATACATAAAACATAAAGCCACAAAGACAAAATTGATGAAATTCACCTTTATTATTCATAAAATTTAATAATATATTTAATAAAGATGTTTCATTAAAAATAGAGTTAAGATGCAAAAATTGACTTTTGAGTCGCTATTGTACTGTATACATGTATATTATATTCAATATATTTATTCTTTATATTTTTTATCTTCTTTATATTTTAGATACTTGTAGATATTATTCAAAACACAAATAAATAATAAACATAAACTAAAATCATGAAAAATACAAAAAAAACAAATAAGGAATTAAAATACATAGATAAATTGTACTTATAATATACATATACATATTTATTTAAGAAAATAAATAAAATCAGAAAAATATAATAAAATATGTAAATATGTATTTAAATATATTATAGATATATAAAATATGTAAATACAATAATAAAGTACAAAAAATAAAATACTAGAAATACAATATATATACTTATGTATATACATGTAAATATTAATACCTAAGTAATAAGTTGATAAAAATAAATAAAATAACTAAAATATTACATAAAATAAGAAACAACTTTCATGTTTTAAGAATAATTTAATAAAATCATTAACTATTTTTAATTGATTTAGTAAGGGAATTGTTCCCTATTTTGTCCTGACTTGGGCTGACGTAGACCAATGCGCGCCCATCCTTGATTGGCCCGCCGTCAACTATCCGTCCCCTACCTCTAAACAATCAGAACGTGCGAGTAGCTCTTCTTCCTTGATTTTTTTGCCCATGATACACTGCCCAATACACTCAGACTTCTTTATGAAAAATCTTGTTGACCCATCCCTCTTCCACACATAGCCCTTGACATGGTCATCCATGCATTGAGTCATGTAAAACCCCTAATTTTTGAAGCTCTCCTCATCTGTGTATAAATAAATACATCCTCCCCCATTTTCAGAAGTTCCCCTTTTAGATTTTCATCTGACCCTTTGGGTTCACCTAAGGAGCTTGCTCTTGGTGACAGCAGGTGGTGCTCCGCGTGCCATAACGAGGAGGAGGTTAATTGGAGGAGGTTCCATCATCGCCGGAGCTCTTCTCTTGGAGGTTCTGCTCCCTGCTTCATATGTATGAGCTGCTTCTATTCTTAGCATTCATAGGTAAATTTTAGTTCTAGCTTCCATTTCCAGTCTTTATTTCTCACATTTAATGTTGTTTATTAGCTTAGATAAGTAGGTTAAGTTTGTTAGAGCTCTAGATCCAACCACCATCTCCACTTGCATACACCATGTTTGGACCCACTACCACCGCCACTACCTTTCACAACACCTTTTTTATACTTCGCTCCACATAGATCACTTCGATCTACCCCCAGATCGAGTTCGCCGCTCTATATCCTCTGCCCTTTGTCGAAAGGCACCCACTCTACCTCATTTCGATGTTATTCCACCAAATAAAAGGCCCGGTGCCTTTGCCATAATGTCCCCAATGGTTTTGTATAGGTCCTTTCCAAGGAGCACCTCATTTGGAGGCAATTCGTCACAATACTTCATCTCCAGGAAGGCTGTGATAGACCAAGCTCCAGGTCTCTCCTCAGCGAGACTTAGACCTTTTTGAGAGCACTACTAGATGCAGAACACTTTAGGAAGCCACTGAGTATCTCAACAACGAAGAAGATGTTTGGAGGCTCAATATTTTGATGATCAAAGGAACAACTCCTTGTTGTTAACTGAGTTCATCCAGACTCCCCCCTTCATCTGATCATGAGGTCACCCCTATTTTATTGCCAACAATTGGGTCGAGTCGAGTAGCCACTATCAGATCTCCAATGTGAGCTAATCTCGAGCACTCATCCGCGAAGGGGTACCCACCATCTAACGAGCGACACACGTCTAAGTGGGTTCATCAACACCGTTAGATCGCATGTGATAAGGTGTATTTTACATTCACACCCCTCTACATTTTTTTGTATTTAAATTTAGTTTGTAATTTTTCATTTGCTGTTCATTTATTTGTCTAGTATTTACATGGACCCCCTGTATTTTGTTTCAATTACGTTAAGGTCCTTTGACACGTCGCCTCACATCGCCCTGTCATGTGAAGCACCTGGGCTTTTTGTACAAAAAGCACTGTTGACTTTTGTTATTTATGATTCGTCCTAAAAAGTTAAAATACAATGCTAATATTTTGGGGAAATTTGCATGCAGTCCCTTGGAGTTTATTTTAATTATAAAAATACCTCTTCCAAGATTGTATTTTTATTTTTGTTTCTCTATTTTTTTATTAAATGGATCCAATGCCTTGAAATCTTGGGAAAATTATGATAGATGCTTGATCTGATGCTTGTATACACATGCTCTTTTATTTGGCATTTTATTGCATTTTCCCATTTATTAAAAATTAAATAGAGCTACTAATTTCCTATTTTTTTTATAAAACTCAAAAAATTTTAAAACTATCTTTAAAAATTCCAAAATTATTAGAGTATTTATTAGTATATATTCTACTTTCAGACCAAAAATCGCTAAAAATTTAAAAAGAAAATCCTAAAAAGCACAAAACCTTAAAAACATATAAAAATCAATAAAAATTATTTAAAAATAAAAAAATACTTTTTTATTCCTTTATTATTATATATTATAGATTAAAAATTGTTTTGGAAAATTTTGAACTTACTAGATATTTTTAATATCCAAAACAATTCAACCTATTTATTATATTCACCGATTTGATATATTAATACTTTAAAAGCTCTATAAAAATTAGCAAAAATTATATACAAATCACAAAATAGAGAAAATATTAAAAAATACAAAAAATTTTATTTTATGAATTTTGACTATATATTTATAATTATAAAACCTTATATATCTTGTATATACCCTTTATTACTTATATTCTATGTACTATTATTATTAGTTATAAAAACATATTATATATTTAAAACCTTCGAAAAAAATAAAAATGATTGTTCCTATACATATTCATATACGGATTTGATGGGCCTGCCCCCATGTCATTTTTCCGTATTTTTTTTATTTTTTTGAAAAATATCACCATGTATATTCCTCTATATATCCCTCCAATATGCCATTCTAATTACTTTAAAAATGGAGACTCCTATGCCCTCAATCAAGAAAAGGTCGATTACAATAATGTTTAGACTATTAAAATCACCTATTTTAGATGGAGGGCATAGGAGTCTCTGTCATATTGGAGGGATATATAGATGAATATACATGATGATATTTGTCAAAAAATAAAAAAATGCGGGAAAGTGGCACGGAGGTGGACCGTTGGCAGCCCACTAGGGCATGCCCATTTTTCTTCATATATTATATATTATATATATTATTTATAATATCTATTATTATTACTACATATATATATACATATTATATCTTTAAAAACAAAAATACACTAAAAATTTACAAAACTAAAAAGAAAATAAAATTTTTAAAATTAAAAAGAAAATAAAATTTAAAAAATTAAAAATATAACAAATATAGATGAATTAAAAATCCTAAAAAATATAATATAATTAAAACACATAAATAAATTAAAAATGGCAGAAAAAGTATAAAAATACTTATTATTATTTTTTATAAATTAATAATAGGTATATATATCCAAAGTTTGCTTCCAATGGTTCGACCTGTACTACTTTGTCCCTATACACATTTGTGTAGGCTATCATAAATTTCACCCCACATTTATTCATTGTCTTATCTATACATGGATTGATTGTTAATGATTTGATTGATTGGGTTTCGAGTATCGTGAGAGTAGTCGCTAGAACGATTGTCAGATCTAACTTGTCGGACACCGTAGGCCCTCCAAGATCAAGCACTAGGAGTCCCTGATTGATCTCTTCTATCATGTCTTGTCATCGATCTATCAGATGTCATATATATGTAGCTATATCAAGCAATATCCTAATGGAAAGCATAGCCACATGAGATAATGTCTCATCATAATCGATGCCTTATCTTTGTGTGTAACCCTTGGCTACAAGTCGTGCCTTGAAGATCTCTACCTTCCTATCAAGTCCCCTCTTTCTGTTGAAGATACATTTGCACCCAGTGGGTTTGACCCCTTTAGGTGGATCTTCGAGGGTCCATACACCATTCTTGTGCATGGAGTCTATCTCATACATAATTGATAGCATCCTGCTATTCATGTCACGATCACCCAAAGTTTCATCGAATGAAGTTGGATCATTATAAGACTCTGCTGATACATGGAATCCGTACCTTTCGGGATGTCTTACAACCCTAGAACTTTTTCTAAGAGGTATGGTCATGCCATTTTCAATTATCTCTTCAGTTTCTGGATTAGGAACTTCATCGGTCTCACTAAATTCGATTTTCCTTAACTTTATTATTTTCTTTACTTCTAAGGAATTCATCTTCTAGAAATTTGATGTCTCTAGAAAAAAATACCTTTTGAGTGTCAAGATCATGAAGTTGGTACCCAATATTGTTCTTTACGTATCCAATGAAGTAGCACTCTCTAGTACGAGTATCCAGCTTACTTGAATCCACATTTTTAGCATGGATCAAACAACCCCAAATCCTCAAGTGTCGTACACTCGACATGGTATCATACCAATGCTCATGAGGGGTTTTAGGTATACATTTAGATGGAATCTTGTTTAGGATATATGCTACAGTATCTATTGCATGCCCCTAGAAACTTAGAGGTAGGTTTTCTTTACTCATCATTGATCTCACCATGTCCAACATGGTTACATTACCTCTCTCAACAACTCCTTTGATTTGAGGAGTACCTGGAGGAGTGAGATTGGAAATAATTCCTCTCTCTTTAAGGTATTCTTTAAATTCATTTGAGAGGTATTCACCACCTCAGTCAGATTGAATTCGTTTTATCATTTTCTTGTTTGATTCTCAACCAAAGCCATGAACTCCTTGAACTTTTCAAAGGTTTCATGTTTGTGACGCATTAAGAAGACAAAACCGTACTGCGAATGGTCATCAATAAAGGTCACATAATATTGATGTCCATTTCAACTCGTAGTAGAAAGGCACCACATACAACGGTATGTACTAAGTCCAATATACCTTCACATCATTCACCTTTCTTAGTGAAGTGTACCCTCGACATTTTCCCACAAATACAATTCTCGCAAGTTGGTAAATCACAGACTCTAGAAAGTCTAATGGTCTGTCCTTTACCAGTTTACTGATCCTATCAACAGACACATGTCCGAGTATTTGATGCCAGATCATAGTTATTCCATCCTCCTTTGGCCATTTAGGGATTTTAATATTATTGTTAATATTAATATTATCAGTGGTATTGACATCCATAATACAATCATGCATGTTCAATTCGTAGAGTCCACATGTTGTTAATAAACCATTTGCCACAAAATTACTATATTGACTTATGATAACTTTATTACAGAAAGGAACAAATATCCATGTCCAACTAATTTAGATACAGATAAAAAGTTCCTTCTAAAATCAGGAACATAGAGACATTATCTAATAATTAGGCTCTTCCATTTGATAGTGATAGCTGGTACATCCTGATAGCGACTACTACAACGGTTGCACCATATCCCATCTAGATGACTATCTCCCCATCATTAAGGCTTCTACTTTCCTGAAACATATTAAACCAATTTCATACATGAACAGAAGCACTGGAATCAACAATCCAACTATCTTCTCGTCCTACGAGTAAGTTGGTTTCAATGATGAAAGTAGATGAGTTACTTGTCAGGCCAACACCCTTTCCCTTCTCAATGGTCTTCAGGTACTCTGGACAGTTGCACTTCCAGTGTCCTGGTTTTTTGCAGTGATAGTAGACATCTCATTTCTTGGATTTCAAATGTGTTGAAGCATGATAAGAGGTGTAAACATCTTGGCCCTTATTCTTTTTCTTTCTAATTGGATCCTTCTTAGATCCATGCTTCCCTTTGAACCGTGCAATCATTACACTTCCAGAAGGATTCTCTTTCTTCGTGATATCCTCAGTGGACCTCAATGAAGCGAGAAACCTGGTATTCATTAAATTCAGCTTGTTCATATGATAACAAACTACACAATTACTAAAGATTTAGGGAGAGATATTAGTATGAAATCAAATTGCATATCTGCATCCATCTCAGCCCCTAAAGTCTCCAATTCATGGATATACCCAAACATTTTGAGTACATGTTCCTTGACTAGAGTCCCTTCCTATATTTTACCATGAATCATTTTTTCATAACATTATAATGTTGAGTGTGGTTCACATTGCCAAACATTTCCTTTAGATTTTCCAAGATTTCCTGAGTTGATTCGATATTCATATGTTGCTTCTGAAGCACACTGGATAAGGAATCGAGAGTGAGCAACGAGTCAACGTGTGGTCCTCTGTTGGACTTGTAAGCCCTTGACGGCCCATTAATCAATAAAAGTATTATTTTATCATGTCCATCTGAAATGAGTGAACGAATGAGAATGCACTTTACTATCAAGGTCCCTTTGTACAATTAGGGTTATGTACCATGGCCATATTGAATACCATGCAACTGGGAGGACACAACTGACTTCAAACATGTGATATTCAATACATATCTCCAGTCTGAGAATGAGATGCTAATCTTTCTCTAAAGGCTCCAACTGACTTCTTGATGTACGTCCATGATCAGTCAATTTGAACAGGGTTGCCAGGTACGGTCTTGGAGGAGCATGCAATGTTTGACAAGTCAGAGCCGGTAATCACAATATCGACCCTCGGCATGTGAACAATCAACTAAGTCAACAATCAACCCACGATAAGAAATAAAATCTAAGTGTGCGGGATGAAATTTATTATACCCTACAAATTGTGTATATAGTCAGCAAGTGTAGTGGTCGAACCATTGAGAGCAAACTAAGGATAGGTATATTATTATTAATTAATAATAACTGAGAATAATTATTATTTTTATACATTTTCAGCTTTTTATAATTTTTCTTGGGTTTATAATTATATGTATTTTTATGGATTTTTAATTGTTATATATTTATTTATATTTTTATCTTTTAATTTTATTTTATTTTCAATTTTACAAACTTTTAGTTTCTTTTTGATATTATAAAGATATAGATATAGTTATAATAATATTACAGACATTATAAATAATATATAGGTTATAATATATATAAGAACCATCCTTTTTTTGGAAGTTTTAAATATTATATATTTATAAGTAATAATAATATGTAATATATAAGTATTATAAAATATATAGTATATATAGTGATTTATAACTTATATATCTATAAATATACCTAAAATTCAGAAAATAAAATGTTTTTGTGTGACATGATTTTGAAACTCATTTTTCAAATCATTTTTGCTATTTTTTTATGTATTTTAAGGTATTAAATATATCAAAACATGGATAAAATAAATAGGCCGAATGTTTTGGGTTTTTAAAAATAGGTAATAGGTTCAAAAATTCCCAAAACTATTTTAAATATATATTATATATAATAAAGGAAAATAATAATGAAAAACAACATTTTTAGGTTTTTATAGAGTTTTTGATGAATTTTATAGTATTTTAGGGTTTTTTAATTTTAAAGTTTTCTTTATATATTTTTTGTGATTTTTAGCTATACGTATAATAGATAGTAATATATACTCTCTTTATGGAATTTTTAGATGTGTTTTTTTTGGATTCCAATGAGCAAACATGGAATATAAAGTTTTTTTGATTATTTAAATAAATGAAAATTACATAAAATTCCTAGCAAAAAATATATGTGATAAATCTATGTAGCAGACTGATATAACGCTTGACCTCATGGTTATGATGTCATCAGTTGTAGTGAGCCACGAAGAGACGAGCATTTCTATCAACCAAAATTATAAAATAGAAGAGAGAGAAGATGAGTCAAATAATAGAATGCACTCTTCTATCTTATTGTTCACTAATTATTAACCAGGTAATTGTTTCTGGGTCGAACACAAGGAGGCACAAAGTATACTCGAGATTTTATGGTTTTTATCTTTTTCTTGTTTTTTATTGATTTTTAATTTTTAAATTTTTTATTTTATTTTTAAATTTTTATTTGATATCAAAAAATGATTAATTTTCTAAAAATATGATACAATATTGTAGATAGAGTAGAGTGTAACATAATATTCTACTATATTGATCAAAAGTGAAGATAAGAAAAGAAAGTGAATTTTATTATTTTTAAAAAGGACTAGATTTTCAAAATATATACAATATAGTATGTATATGAATATCGAATAGGCAACACTATATAGTAGGACGATGTGAAGACAAGCGAAGCGAGATACATGCTTGAAAAGAACTCAAACAAAACTCAAAATGAAGCAAAGTTCAGAAAATAAAAATAGATCAACAAAGCGATGCTCGGAAATAGCGCAAAATCACTCTAGAGTAGTTATGAAACTACCCTAGAAAAATCGATGAAAAATGAGGTCTCTATGGTGTCGAAATGTAATAATAGGTATATGGGTGCAAACATAATCAAATGCAATAAAGTTTTTGGAAAAAAAAACGTAATTTTTTGCAATTCAGTCAATACAAGGGGACTATTTTACAAATATGAAAAGTTTCTATAGTAGGTGGTCCGGTCAGACTTTTCTGGAATTGGAGGAATTAGTCGGTTCGAGCCAACTTCATGGATTTATATAGGGAAGATGGTGAAGGATGAAAGTTGATCGACGGGTAGGTGTGAAAGTAGGTTGTTAGGAGATGAAAGTGAAGGGTTCATATGTGATTTTGGTGAAGAAATGATAGCGGGTAAAATAGTTGAAGGTCAAACATTCAACAGGACGTCGACAGACTCTTGGGATGAAGAAGGCTGTAGTGTTGGCACTTGTCAACCCCATAATATTCCAGATTTTAAATACTTTATAAATTATAATAAATAATAAATAACATTATTTTAAATAGGTATAAAAAGAAAAATATAATAATTAAATTATCTAAATTATGATATATTTTATTCTTGTAAATAATATATATTTTATGATTTATAAATAAAATATTAATAAATATATATAGTATACTTGATAAATAACATATGTAATTTTAATTCAATATTTTAATAAACAAGTTATCATATTTATAATTAATTAATTAATATAATAATAAAAAGGAGTTGTATATTTTTTTATAGATTTTATAAAAAAATTTTATATTTTAATAAATATAGATATATAGTCCACAATTCAATTTTGACTATTTTTAGTGTTTTTAATTTATTAAAAATATTAAATGAAGTGTTAATTTTGGAATTTTTTTTATAAATAAACAACAAGATCATGAAAACAAAAAAAACATTATAAAATCAATTTTTCTATAAATAGTATGTATAGAATAAAATAAATAGCCCAGAAACCCAATTGTCATTAGGTCTAAAAACTGACTTTTTGCAAATGGACTCCGATTTTAATAAAATCACCTTCATTAATTATAGAATATTATTTTATGAACTTTAAAGGTGAGTAGAGTGAAATTAGATTTTGTATGAAGAAGTTATAAGGTTCAGAAGTTGAGAAATTGACAACTTGTAATCCATATTTCTTGGCATATGTAATGTTGAATATTTTTTTTATGATTTTTATATTTTTTACACACTTTTATAAACACATGGAAAAAAAGTTTGGTATATATATATATATGAATTAATTAAAATTAGATGAGGATCATATATAGAAATTAAATAAATTGAATTATTGCGTGATATACATGATTAGTTATTTTTGGTGTTTTCTTTCTTATCTCTTCCTACTTTGTTGTTTGTCAACCAATCCATGCCGATTTGGTCTCATGGTTTGGTTATATAAATATATCTTACAACTATATTTATATTTTTCTAAGTCATACTGTACGTATATACATATTTACCATATGCCTTTCTTGTCTTTTCTTTATTTTATTTTTCTTATTTTTAACGTCTTTTTAATTCATAAAAATGAATTTTTATTTATGAATGGAATTTTGATAAAAGATGGTAATTAATGCATATTTTACATATATTTGTTAGAATTTTAAGACAAAATACAACATTAATATTAATGAATCATGGATTCATCAACCCCTATACTTAATTTTGTTAGTCCGTTAGCAAACACTTATTTGAAAAATAAGAAAAAAGAAAAAAGACAGAAAAATTTCCCTTTTATGAAAAATTACACAAAATTACTGATAGTGTAATTGATTTTTTAATTTCTTTGCAAATTTGGTTTTATATTACTTTACAAAAACTCTAAAATTGAAAATAAAGAAAACACTAAAAAATGATATAAATTCATTAAAAAAATCAGAAAATACATAAAATAGATTTATTTGAAGCTTGAAAATTCCTCTTTATATTTGTGTATATATTTAATATTTTTTATTTGTTTTGATTATTTAAAAATCTAAAAACAGATGCATGTTTTATTTCTGTTTGTTTTTCAATTTATAATTGTTTTGAAAATCCTAAAAAAATCAAAAATATTCAAAAAATTCATAAAATAGTGAAAATCATATAAATTTCAAAATGATTTTTAACTGAATTTTCTGATTAACTTTATCACATTTGAAAAATCCCAAAAAGAACATTGTTTTCTTATTGACGTTATTTTATTTTTATTTCATTTTAAAATTAAAAAGATAAAAATTTGCATATTTAAATATCATTAAAAAACAAAATCAAGAAACATAAAAAAGTATAAAAGTTTAAAATCCAAAAGATAAAAATACAAAGCATTAAAAACACATAAAAATGCCAAAAGAGAATAAGAGAAAGAACTTCATTGATTTATAATAATTAATAACCCTCGGGTATTGTAGCCTCCCTGAGTTCGATCATGCAGTCTATATAGATAAAATTAAATAACACAACATTTTATTTCTCTTGCTTCATTTGTTTGATTTATTTCTGCTTGAGAATAAGAATAATATTTGTTTGAGACTTTTTTTGGGTTTCGACGACCACAATTCACTTATGCATATTTTCTCCCTCATTTTCCACACTAAAAATGATTGAAACCCGAAAAAGATCTTCTCAACACTAGCACAATTCCCTCTGTGACCATGAAGTGGATCTTTTCCCATGATAACACCAGATTGACTTCACAACATTTATTAAGCACCCAGTCTATGTGCGCAAGATAATAATTGAAATTGTCACCATATACTGAGAAATCATCCATGAACA